>RJWM01001705.1:0-147045 GCA_004363535.1 Dasyprocta punctata | reverse complement strand
ATTGAGACTTTTGTAAGTAAATGGTCACGACTTGAGACCATACTCGTAAGTGAGATAAATCAAACCCACATGTGTAAATACCGTATTGTCTCCCTAGTGTAAGAAACAGAAAAGTATATATGATCCAAAATCTGTAATAAATACTACGTAAGGGTGAAGAACAGCTCAAAGTGCAAGAGTAACTGGGAAGGGAAAAGGCAGAAAGAGAAAAGGGAAGAGGAAAAGATATAAACCTGTATATGTATATGTAAGATAACTAGAATGAACACACTGTTGAATCTATTCGTTGTTGAGAAAGAACAGTTAATGCTCATATGATCAGATTAATTTTACATGTCTATATCTGTTAATGTAAGTAACCATTTTAAAGATAACGATGCGCAATATTGCAAGCATTGTCAAGTTTCTGTCATCCGATTTTGTAAATCTGCAATGTTACTGTAGTGTATTTACTCTTGTCGTTTGTTTGTCTTTTTGCTTGTTGTTTTTGTTTTATATGTCTTTTTTTCTGTTTTTTTTAATTCGCTAAAATAAAAAAAAAAAACTTACCAATAAAGAAAAGCCCAGGTTCTGATGGATTCACGGCTATATTCTACAAGAAATTTAGAGAAGATTTAATGCAATGAAACTGAAAAAGAAGCAATCCTCCCTAATTCATTCCTGCAGGTAAGTATTACTCTGATACCAAAACCAGAGAAAGACCCAACTAAAAAGGAGAACTATAGGCCAATCTCTCTAAGGAACATCGACGCAAAAATTCTTAATAAAATACTGGCAAAGAGAATGCAGCAAATCATCAAGAAGATTATACATCATGACCAAGTGGGATTTATCCCACGAATGCAGAGATGGTTTAACAAATGCAATCAATAAATGTAGTAACACCACATCAACAGAGCCAAAGACAAAAATCACATGATCATCTCAATAGATGCAGAAAAAGCTTTGATAAAGTCCAACACTTGTTCATGATTAAAAACCTTACAGAAACTTGAAATAGATGGTATCTACCTCAATCTGATAAAAGCCATCTATGACAAACCGACAGCCAACATTATGCTAAATTAACAAACACCGAAATCTTTCACTCTAAAATCAGGAACAAGACAAGGATGTCCACTATCACCACTCCTATTCAATATAATTTGGGAAACATTAGCCAGAGCAATCAGACAAGAGAGAGAAATAAAAGGAATAAGGATAGAAAAGGAACAAGTCAAATTATCACTATTTGCAGATGACATGGTACTCCACATAGAATACCTTAAAAACTCCATCAGAAGTCTACTAGAGTTAATAAACAAATTCAGTAGTGTAGCTGGATACAAAGTCAACACTCAAAAATAAACAGGATTCCTCTTCACAAACAACAAACTCACTGAGAAATTATGAAAATAACACCTTTCATAATAGCATCCAAAAAAATGAAATACTTAGGAATCAACCTAACAAAGAACATAAAAGACCTATATGCTGAAAACTATAGTACTCTAAAATAGGAGATTGAAGGGGATGTTAGAAAATGGAAAGATATCCCTTGCTCTTGGTTAGGAAGAACCAACATTGTGAAAATGGCCATACTCCCAAAACTGTTATACAGATTTAATGCAATTTTAGTCAAAATACCATTACCTTAGAGCTCTAGAGAAAAAAGTCCTAAAATTCATTTGGAAACAGAAGAGACCTAGAATAGCAAAGTCTATTCTGGGCAACAAAAGCAAGGCAGGAGACATCTCAATCCCTGATTTGAAATTGTACTACAAAGCTACAGTGATAAAATCGGCATGATACTTGAAAAAAAAATAGACCTGAGGATCAATGGAACAGATTAGAAGATGCAAATACAACTACAAAGGCTCTTAGCCACCTTATATTTGACAAAGGGGCTAAACATGTTCACTGGAAGAAAGACAGCCTCTTTAATAAATGGTGCTGGAAAAATTGGCTTTCCACATGCCAAAGACTGAAACTAGACCCATGTCTATCACCAGGCACTAAACTAAAGTCAAAATGGATCAAAGATCTAAATATTAAAATAGAAACACTACATCTACTGGAAGACAAGGTAGGTAGAAATCTTGAAGACATAGGGGTAGGCAAAGAGTTCATGAACAAGATGCAAACTGCATGGGAAGTACTTCAAAGAATCAACACCTGGGATCTTATCTTATTAGAAACTTTTTGCACTTCAAAAGAAATCAACAACAAAGTAAAAAGAAAATCCACAGAATGGGAAAGAATTTTAGTCAACTGTCCCTCAGACAAAGGATTTATATCCAGAACATATAAAGAATTGAAAAACATCAGGCCCCCCAAATTCAAAGACCCAATCCAAAAATGGGCTTCTGATTTGAATACGTACTTCTCAGATGAAGAAATATAAATGGCAAATAAATACATGAAGAAATGCTCAACATCACTGGTCATTCGAGAAATGCAAATTAAAACAACATTGAGATTCCATCTCACTCCAGAAAGAATGGCTGCCATCAAGAAATCAACTGATAACAAATGTTGGTGGGGCTGTGGGGAGAAAGGAACCCTTCTCCACTGTTGATGGGAGTGTAGACTGGTACGACCACTGTGGAAATTATTGTGGAGATTTCTCAAAAAACTAGTATTGGAAGTTCCATTCAATCCAGCTATTCCCCTTTTGGGTATTTTCCCAGAAACATTGAAAATATCATGTCACAGTGATGCATGTGCGCCCATTTTTATAGCAGCACAATCTGTGAAAGTTAAATCTTGGAAACAATCAAAATGCCCATCAACCACAGAATGGATGAAAAAGATGTGGTTTTTTTATACAATGGAATATTACTCAGCTATAAAAAGGATGATCTTGAGGCTATACTTGTAAGTGAAATAAATCAGACACATTTGTAAATATCGTATTGTCTTCCTAGTGTACATAATAATAATAAACTGAAAGAGTGGTAAGATCCAAAATGTACAATAGGTATTGTAATAAAGAAAGGGAAAGAAAGTGCTCAAAATTAAAGAACAACTGGGGTAGGGGAAAGGAGAAATGGAAGAAAGGCAAAGATTATATGTATGTAGTTATATACATATAACTATGTATGTATAAGTGTGCAAGACAGATAACTATACTACTAATTCTGTTACTTCATCAAAAAGAATAGTTTGTTTGATCATTTTTACGCCTAGATCTTGTAACTTGAACAACTACTTCTAAGATAACAATATGCAATATGTCAACTAATGTAGATTTCTTACTGTTTTTTTAAAATTCTGTATTATTTCTACCCTTTTTTATGTTTTGCTTTTTAAAATAAAAAAAGAAAAAGTAGGTCTAATGAACTAAAAATCTGATAGTCTTCTTCATAATTGAAAGCTATTTTTAACTATATACAGTAATTAATGTCCTGAAGTTAGTAAGTATATAAATGCAAAAGGATTTTTTTTTTTTTTTGGCTTCCTTGGGTTTTGGACTTTCAGTTTTTTGAAGAGAAAGTACACTTTCTCTTTGTTAATCATCCAAAAACTTACATTTTATGTTTCACTATACCATCTATTTTATAAACTACAAAACAAATCTATGATCCAAATGACATATATGGCCATACCAAAAAACTCATAGAAACCTTCTTTATTCCAAATACATTCTCTACTTGTGCATCTACTGATAAAAGTTGTATCATTCAACAAAAGGAAGTTACACACTTTTTAAGACACACTTGTCTTTATATTTTAGATAAAATTAGCATCTAAATGAATTCCTGGATAATTATTCAAAGGGGGGAATTTTTTCTGTCTATAGAACTTTTTAAAATAACTATTCTGATGCCAGGTGTACTGGCACATACCAATAATCCCAGCATTCAGGAGGCTGAATCAGGAGGATCCCAGCGAGTTCAAGGCCACCCTGAACTACATAGCAAGATCCTGTCTTAAAAACCAAAAAAAAATCTAATCTCTAAATTTTAGAAATACCCTCGATGGCTAAGACTTTTAAACTGCATGGTTTTATTTCCATCTGTAAGTAACAGGAATTTCTATAAAAATACTGAGGGTAAATGGAGATTCAGGGGGAGGAGAAATAAAAAAAGATAAAAGGAGTCTCAGTTTTCTCAAAATTTAAGATTTGAAACTAAACAGATACTTCCCAAAATCCTAAGATAAACTAGAACATTGGAACTTCTTATTACCAAAAGTTACAAATGATGGGAGAACAAGGTTTTAGGAGTAAAGAAATATAAAGAAAATATTATCATGAGTGAGTTGCCATTTAGTCTTAGATAAAGTCTACTGTCTGACTTCCTCTAGCTATCAAAGAGAGAAAGCAATATTAATGAAAATTTTGTATATTTTGTTGAGTAGCAAAAAATAGTAACTTTCTCATAACTTATGAAAAAATACTTAATACATGACTAAAATATGTGTGACACATTTATCCTGAGAGCCTTAACAGTAAAACAAATATGTGTTCCATAGTGATGATCATATTCCAATATGAATAAACAGCAGGTATATTATTCTATACATTTTTTTCCTGTTCATGTTAGTTTAAAAAAGGCAAGGTCCATAGAGAGCTTAATTGGAAAGAATCAGAAACACATTCTCGTCCTGCATTCTGAAAAACTGGAAAGAAATAGCCCAATAATATGGTAGCCAATATGGTATGCTATATTCATACTTTCCTAAATCTGAATAGATCAATATTCTCCAATGGATGGCAAAAGACACAGGATATATTTAAATTAAAAGCTAAGTAAGAGAAACACAGGAAGCCACAAAGCAAGAGGAAAACTAGCAGGTAATAAATGGATTTGTGTGTTCAAAAAAGATAAAGATAATTTAATTTCAAAGTACGGATTATATTTCAGGAGACTGGCTCACTTGTAGTTGAGAAGTAGCTCATAAACTTAGAACAGCATTAAGGAGCAACTGAAAGGAACGAGTAGTACATTAAAAACATATGAGAGCAGCTTGTCCTTTCAGTCACAAGCTGAGTTCCCTAAAAAGCACAAGGAAGTTTTAGAAGGTTGGATGCACTTATTAAATCTTGCAAACCATCTATCAAAAATGATCTCATTTGCCTTCCACTGTAGAATCACCACAGAAGGATGAGGAAAATGAAAAAAGTCAACTGCAATTTAAGTCGAAGATGTGTCATCAACTAAAATAGCTGCGGCAAAATCCTATTCAAATCTCCCTTCCAACCATATGTCTACTCTGAAGCTTTTCATTATCACACATTACTGTTTGCTCTACTACACAGCACCTACACTGCAGACCCAAAACAGTGCAAAGAAGGCAGAGAACAATGACTGAGAACTTCCAGTGTTACAAAACATTTAAGTTTTGTTCTTTTAAGTTACAAAAAAGATCCCAGCACTCGGGAGGCTGAGGTAGGAGGAGCGTTGTGAGTTCGAGGCCGGCCTGGGCTACAACGCGAGTGCAAGGCCGGCCTGAGCTACAATAGTGCGACCCTGCCTCAAAAAACCAGGGCTGGGGGTTTGGCTCAGTGGCTTAAGCACCTGCCCTGGCAGACGCGAGGTTGTGAGTTCAATCCCCAGTGCCGCAAAAAAAAAAAAAAAAAAAAAAAGTTACAAAAAAGAGACTGTCTTCTAAAATCAAGAGCTACAAAATGTTTAACATCATAACCAAGATAATGGGTCCTTCTATTTTGAGTGCTAGGAGTCAGGAACTGAGTGGAAAAGGAGGGATGAAAAGCCAACGACAGAAAATCTACTGATAAAGGCAATGAAAAAACAGACAATTTCTCTAGTGGCCCTCTTATGTCCTTACCCTCACAACCCTACAAAAAAATTCCACTATCTTTCTCCAAATCAGAACTCTCCCTCCTGCCTATCATTTTCTAGTAGTATAGTTTTATGCTATGAGTGTTCTGGTTTACTGCCTTCCAAGGTATGAAAGGTTCCAGGCAATCAACACAGCAGGAATTTGTTTCATTTTTAATCTCTTGATGGAATCTGGATTATCTGTGTTCAGATAATCTCTAGGTAAATGTGTAATAGAAAAGTAAAGCTTCTATTGGTCATTTTAAAATAAAACCAAGACAAACGCTTATTAAGCACATAACTATACTGCTATATAATTTTATATAATGGATTCTACTTAATCCTCATTACAATCTTTGCTCATTCTATAGATAAGAAGTCACAAACTTAGTTTAAAAAATTTACCCAGTTATCAAGTGGTAAATACAGTAAATTCAATCTTCCCAGGTCAACTCATTTCATTCAACCAAAGTCATAAGCTGCACTGTCCTACCTCCAACTGCATTCTGAGCGCCCCATTTTGTTCGATCTACTTACTTGCCCTTTTCAATTTTTCAGTAAGTTACCATGTTTTACAAAACTCCTCAATGTAATTCAGCTCTTTCTCCAGTTCACCAATGAGGTTTAAACATCCTACAGCTGTTTCCCATCCAGGAATTTCCAACTTGAAACATAACTTTACATTGGAAACAACTGATGTATTTCATCAGGATACCTTTCCTGGACAGTTCTCAGTCTTTCCTCTATATGCCCTACATTGCAGTTCAACAGTTAGACTCCATTACAACATCTTATAGTTTATATTTTTAACTACTTAGAAATGATATTGAAAATAAAATACTTTTTAAAACCTTGGTATTATGCATACAGAATAAGTGCTTTGGGGAGGAAATTTTTTTTTAATTGCCAATACAAATTTGTACACAATACATACTTACATTAGTGAGAGCTGAAATATTAAAAAAAAAGTAACACCAGAATTATCTTCATCACCAAAAATAATGGAGTTTAAAAATAAAAATTAAAAAAAATATCTCAAGGTATAGTAGTAGAAACCAGATTTATCTTCTTATATCTTCTTATTTGAAATAACAACAAAGAAAAGCCAGATAAAATGACGGAAACAACAGTTCTAAGAAACTGGACATCATGCAAAAAAAAAAAAGTCATTCCAGAGGGGTAAGAAACAATGTAAACTCTATCACTGGCCCAGTTTACCACTTTCAAAGACTTTTCAACCAAGGGCACAGGGAAGAGAAATCAACACAGAACTCAAAGAGTTGATGAGTTTCCCTGAACTGATGAAATAGAAGAGCTGAGTATTCCTGAAGATCGAGGCATCTACCCCAGAAGAAAGTACCAGAGAAGCAACACTAAAAAAATCCCCAGAGATCTACAAAAGAGGATCTCATGTATTCAGCACAGTATTTACTGATCAACTCAATCATATTGGAGGCTGGTAAGGAAAGTACTTGGAAAGATATTGAGAGAATAGCACCTGATAAGCACCCAGAGCCAGAAACAGTACCTGTTCCCACCAGCACTAATTAATGAAGGTTTTGCCTCAATTAGTGAGAAATTATGAATCCTAGATTGAGCATTGCTCTAGGTCACCAAACAAATCATAAATGCAAGCCTCAAATAATCTGAAAATAATTATACCCCAAGCTCAAGAATACTTCTAGTAATACAAAAAACAGCTAAGGCCGAAACAAAGGTAAAATTCGTATCTTTCATCCAATTAAAGATTACCAGATCTGGGAACAGTGGCACATGCCTTTAGTCCCAGTTATCCATGAGGCTGAAGCAGGATAACCAACTGAGGCAGCCTGGGATCTGAGGCTCTGTGTCAAAAAAGAAAAAAAAAAAATTCCAGGCAGAAAAACATGAATCATGAATAAAATAATTAATGTATTGAAACAAATCCAGAACTAAACCAGATGTTAGAATTAGCAGGTAAGAACAGTAAAAGCTATTTTATTTTATTTATTTATTTTTCCGGGGGATCGAACTCACAACCTCACGCCTGCCAGGCAGGCGCTTAAGCCATTGAGCCAAACTCCTGGCCCTGGTTTTTTGAGGCAGGGTCGCACTATGTAGCTCATGCCGGCCTTGGGCTCACGTTGTAGCCCAGGCCAGCCTCGAACTCACAATGCTCCTCCTACCTTAGCCTCCAGAGTGCTGGGATTAAAGGCGTGCGCCACCACACCCCCCTAGTAAAAGTTATTTTAAATGCATTTTACATATTCAAAATATTAAGAGAGAAAAAAGATACAAAAAGATCTAAATTAAACTTCTAGAGATGAAAATTACAATGTCTGTTATGAAACACCACACAAAATAAACAGATCTGATACTGCATAAGAATACAACAAGCCTAGGGGAAAAAAAAAAAGCAAGAGAAACTAAACCAAAATAAAACAGAAGAAAAAGAATGAAAAGAACATCAGTGAAATGTGGAGCAATATCAAGCAGCCAGATATACATCATAACCAAGTCAGTTTATTTCAGGATTGCAAAGTTGACAACTAGAAAATCTAGCCTATGCCCATACCAACCTGAATGGACCCAATCTCATCTGAAAACCCGATCTACTATATTAATAACTTAAAAAAAAAAAGCATGAGATCATCTCAACAAACACACAAAAAATGTGACATATAGCAAAATTCAGCATCCACTCTTGATACTTTAAAGTTTCTGCCAACTACAAATGGCAAGAATTTCCTCAACCTGATAAAAGGCATCTTGGAAAATCTACAGTTAACTTCATAATTAATTGTGAAAGAATGGTTGCTTTCACTCTGTGGGAAGAAACAAGATTATAAGATGTTCACTCTTATCACTTTCATCCAACACTATACACTAGAAGTTCTAGCCAGTGAAGTCAGGCAAGAAAAAGAAATAAAAAGTATGAGATTGAAAGGGAAGGAATAAAATTCTATCTGCAGAATACATGCTTGTCTGTATTGAAAATCCAACAGAATCTACAAAAAGCCATTAGAACTAATAAGTAAGTTTAACAGGTTACAGGATACAATGTGAATATATAAAAAATTAATTGCATTTTTATATATTAGCAATGAAGAATTACAATTGATATTTTAAATATCATTTATGAAAGCATCAAAAAATATAAAATACTTAGGGACACATCTGACAAAACATGGGAAAGACCAGTAAGTACACTTAAGACCAAAATACACTGCTGAAAGAAACTGAACATCTAAATAAATGATACCTTATTCATGAGTCAGAAGACTCAATTTTACAATGACGATTCTTCGCAAATATACCTATTTTCAGTGCAATCCCAACCAAAATAGTAGGCCTTTAAAAACATTACAAACTACTTCTAAAATTCAAATAGCAATACAAAGCCAATTACAAGAGAGAAGCCACACTTCTCAAGTAAGCCACACTTCAAAAGTAATTTGAAAAGGGACAATTTAGTATAAAGACTCATTAACTGTAAGACAAGACTGGAAAAACAACTAACAAGAAGTAAAGACAACTCTAATGCAGGAAAAGTCAGTACTCCCTAGGGCTGAGGCAGAACACCAAAAAGGGCTTCCACCAACTGTAAACTATACTACAGCTAAAATGTAGATGTTGAAAAGGGCCCAGTCCCATGCCCTTGAAAGGTAAAGAAGCTGCTCAAAAGCTGTTCCAGAATCACTTGCTGGAAAACCCGCCATTCAGAACTTGACAGAAACTTAACTCTTCAGGTTACTAGTAAAAGCGGTTCACAGTACTGAGAGTACAAGACAAGCTGCCAGCACTCGGTCACTGGCTTCCAGGCACTGCTGCCCTCTGAACACTTCAGGACCCTTGTACCAGTACAGACAGTCTGCAGAAATCATGTGGGTGGACACTGAGGAAGGTGAGAATGCTGCTGAAGTTTGCCAACCACACACACAGAATTAAAGAAAAACTCCCCTGCAGTGTCTTTCCAGAGTTCTCTATAGAAAAAACTTAACACTGTGCCAGTTAACACTTAAAGGGCCTGACCTATTTTCATAAATCAGGCAAAGAAAAAAACGTACACTTGGAGCTGAGGGGCAGTAAGCCAATAACCAGCACAATGACCAAAATTATTACCAAAAAAAAAAAAAAAAAAAAAAAAAAAAAAAAAAAAAAAAAAAAAAAAAAAAAAAAAAAAAAAAAAAAAAAAAAAAAAAAAAAAAAAAAAAAAAAAAAAAAAAAAAAAAAAAAAAAAAAAAAAAAAAAAAAAAAAAAAAAAAAAAAAAAAAAAAAAAAAAAAAAAAGAACAAGTTGGTAAACAAAACCTGATTATGTGACTTATAAAGTCACAAGTAATAGTGTCATTAAAATAGGCAAAGAGATCAATGGGACAAAACAGAAATAAATCCACATATTCATAGTCAACTGATTTTTGACAAAAGTCAAAAGGACAGCTATTTCAACAAATGATGCAAGAATAACCTGAATACTATGCAGAAAAATAGACCTTCTACAAAACTTTTGTTCCCTATAGAAAATTAATCTAAAATGTGTTATAGGACTAAACATAAAAACCACAAGATGTCCAGGCAAGAGCCATTATGCCCTAGGACTAAACAAATATATATTAGATACAAAAACATGGTTCATGCAAGAACAAATGGATAACCTGGACTTCATCAAAATTAAAATATGTTCTCTTAAAAAAGGCACTGTTAGAAGAATGAGGCACATGGTAGGGGAGTGCTCTGCATAGCAGACACCTAACTAAGGACTGTTATCAAATACATAGAGACCTCTCAAACTTTCAAAATTAGAAAACAAGTCAATTAAAATAGTAATGGAGCCTAGCATGGTGGAGTTCACTTCCAAGACCAGGCAGAAAGATGGAAGTTCCAGCCCAGTGTGGGCAACTTAGTGAAACCCTAACCCAAAATGGAAAGAAAGAAAGAAAGAAAGAAAGAAAGAAAGAAAGAAAGAAAGAAAGAAAGAAGAGAGGAGAGGAGAGGAGAGGAGAGGAGAGGAGAGGAGAGGAGAGGAGAGGAGAGAGACAGAAAGAAGAGGAAGGAAGGAGGGAAGGAAGACAGACAGAGAGACAGACAGACACACGGATAGTGGAGATGGAGACCCTGCGTCCAATCCCTAATACCACAGAAAAAAAGGTGGTGGTGGTAGAGGGTGTTTTTTGGTTTTCTCCCCAGCATCCTAGTAGCGTTTGGTGGGGCTTTTTCCCTCACCCTTTTTTTTTCATCAGTTATACAAGTTAATGAATTTCATTTTATTACATAACTTACTTTGATCATTTTTGCCCCCTCCTCATCTCTTTGCCCCACCCTCCCTCCAACTAGGTAAAAGATTTAAACAGATTTAAAAATAATAACCATACCAAATGTTGGTAAAATGGAAAAACTCTCATACATTTCTACAAGAGCAAATATGATGCAACTACCTTTGAAAACTAAATTTTCTAAAAAGTTGCATACATACCTACTTTACTCCTAGATATTTACACTAAAGGAAATGAAAACACAGGTCCATGTAAGTTAATGAAACTTCTAAGTTAATGATAACAGCTTTACTTTTAATAATTAGCAGAAAGAAACCAAAATGTCCATCAAGAAGTGAATGGATCAGCAAATGATGGTATATCCACATGCTTCAGTAACCCAACTTATTCTCAACTTTGAAGGTACCCTTCAATATATGCTAGGCAATAAAACAACATCTCTAAAGTATTTCTCCTTTAACATGACTCCCATGTTACGGTTTTCTCGGTAGAGGGCACAGGAAGGATGTTTAAGCAAAAAGAGGCTCTCCTTAGCTATCCTGAAGGGACACGGGGGTGAAGGGATTTTGGATGTATAGGTATAAGGATTTCTAGTAAATGTCCCAACTACTTATGGAAAACAATTCCTCTGCACCCTTGCAGCCTCATCCTAGCAATAAGCGGTTTACATTCCCTTTGACATGGAAACCAGATTCCCTATGTACTCTGAAGGCCTTTTGCCAGCCCAGGAGACTAGGCTTTCTCTACAAATCCCCACTCACACAAAGCACAGTTGTCTGTGACCTAGAGGGATACACATCAAGAAAACTCTGTAAGACTCCAGTGCAGACAACACTGTATCCTGTCCTTTTTGGCACCTAGATTTCTACTACACACCCTTTCTACCAGCTGTCAATCCCTTCGTTCTGCTGTTGGAATCCCAGCAACTTTAGACCACCTCCAGATGGTCCACTGAATTTCTTCACTGTCCAACAGATTCAACCACACCTTCTCTTATGAAGTCTAAATCCCTTCAAAATTTGGCCTCCTTGGACACTCTCCCTCAGCCCTGGGGCACCTATAAATCTACCTTATATTGTAACTAACATTACTCTTTAAACATAGTTAAGAATTCTTGATATTAAAGTTCCTATTTAATTCTACTATATGGTCTTTATTTCCAGATTGGACACAACCTGCTATACAAGAGAACACTACTAAGTAATAAAAAGTAAGGAAACATGCAACAACATGAGTGAATCTCAAAAATACTATGTTTAGTAAAAGAAGTCATCCCTCACCCCTAAGTATAAACCATAGGTTCTATTTTCTTGTAACACTTTTAAAAAAGACCTGATTTATAGAGACAGATCCTGGAGTGGGAAGGACAGTAAATAGTAAAGGAAGAGATTACAAAAGAGCAAAACAAAATTTGGAGCAACAAATGTGTTCACTATCTTAACTGTGGTGATTGTTAATCTTGACTGTCAACTTGATTAGCTTGAGAAATGCCTAGGAGATTAGTAAAGCATGCTGCTGGGTGGGTCATGAGGGGCTGACCTTGGGGACTATATCCAGTCCCTGAACCCTTCCTCTGGGACTCTTCCTTTACAATCTGCTTTCCAGATGCCATGAGTTGAGCAGCTTTCCTCTGTCATGCCCTTCCACGATAATTTCACGTTGGAGCCAGTCAATCACAGACTGAAATTTCTGAAACCATGGGCCAGACAAACCTTTTCTCCTTTAAATTTTGTATGTCAGATATTATGTCCCAGTAGTGAAAACTCTGACTAATCAAAATGCATACATGTCAAAATTAATCAAGGTGCACATTTCAAGTATGTACAGTGTTTTGCAGCCCAATCATACCATAAAATAGTCTTTAAAAAATGAAGCTATACTCCTTTCCCCCCAAAATATATACAGTACTTTCCTCAAGTCTACTTTGAAAATAAGTATTACGGAATTATAAATCACTAAAAGTTATAAAATTAGTTCATGGGATTAATATCCAGAATACAGAAAATTCCTAAAACTTAACAACAAAGCCAAAATAAAATAACTCTGATTAAGAAATGGGCAAAGGAGGGAGCAGAGATGGAAGAGGAAGGGGAAGCAACAGGAATTAAGGTATGTTACACACATACCAACTTCCATGACAAATGTAAGCATTATGTACTGCAAACATGTACTAATAAAACAAATGTTTTTAAAAAGCAATCAAAACAAAAAAGGGGTAGAGGCAAAGGACTTGAACAGTTATTTCTCAAAAAATGCACAAATGGCCAGTGACTACATAAAATGATACACAATATATCACTACTCCTTAGGGAAATGCAAATCAAAACTATAAGATACCACTTCATATCCATTAAGGTACTCATTATCAAAATAACAGAAAACTCAAGTATTAATAAAGATGTGGAGAAATTAGAATCTTTTTTTAAGCTCTTTCTGACAAAAGCCTTTCTTTCTCAAATTTTTATTTGTACACATTTTTATTACATAAGGATTGGATTCATCATGGGAAGTTGTTACATGTACATAAAACAGCTTAAAGGGTTGTACTTCCCCTTCCTGTTCCCCCTTTTTCTTCTTCCATCTCTTGATCACCTTTTCATTTCCAAAAGATGTACTGAATCTCCCTGTTTTCTATTGAAATTAGAATCTTGTGCAGTGCTGGTAGGAATATTAAACGGTAAGCCAGCCATGGAAAACAGTATATTTTCTTTTTAAAAAGAGAGAGAATTAGCACATAATCCAACAATTCTGCTTCCAAAAGACTCAAAAGCAATATCTCAAAAATGTATTTGTATGGCTACATTCACAGCAGCGCAATACGCAGCAGACAAAAGGTGAAAACAATCCAAGTGTCCACGAATACATAAACAGAGAAAGGTAACGCGTTTGTCTTAGTCACTTTCTCATCACTGGGACACAATACCCAGCACCCACAACTTAAACGAGAACAGGTTTATTCTGGCTCATGGTTCTAGTACACGGTTGACTGGCCACAAGGCGGGACCATAT
This sequence comes from Dasyprocta punctata, assembly GCA_004363535.1. Taxonomy (NCBI): domain Eukaryota; kingdom Metazoa; phylum Chordata; class Mammalia; order Rodentia; family Dasyproctidae; genus Dasyprocta; species Dasyprocta punctata. The sequence goes on along the minus strand of RJWM01001705.1, from coordinate 133,020 downwards.
GACAGAAGGACGTGGCAGAGGAAAAGCTACTCCAGTCATGGCAGACAGGAATCACAGAGCAGATGGAAGAGTCAGGGAGGGAGACGTATCCTTTCAGGATATGCTCCTAGTGACCACCTCTTCAACCATGCCCCATCTCCAAACAATAAACCCGTTATACCCCACTATAAGGCAATCACCCTATACAGGTCCTGCCTCTGGACACATAAGGCTTTGAGGAACATCTAGATATAAACCATAATGGAGGCATATACATACAATGGAATATTCTGCCTTCAAAAGAGAACGAAATTCTGACATACTATATAACATGGAAAAGACTTGAAGACATTATGTAACGTGACATAAATCAGTCATAAGACAAATACTGGATGATTTCATCTTACAAGATACTTAGAATAGACAAATTAATACAGACTACAAGTTAAATAGTGGCTGCCAGATATCTGGTTTTTTTGTTTTTTTTTTTTGCGGCACCAGGGATTGAAGTCACAACCTCGCGCCTGCCAGACAGGCGCTTAAGTCACTGAGCCAAACTCCCAGCCCTAATTTTTTGAGGCAGGGTCGCACTATGTAGCTCAGATCGGCCTTGCGCTCGCGTTCTAGCCCAAGCCAGCCTCAAACTCACAACGCTCCTCCTACCTCAGCCTCCAGAGTGCTGGGATTAAAGGCATGTGCCACCACGCCTGGCTTGCCAGATATCTTGAAAAGGGAAATTGGAGAGTTATTATTTACTGGGTATGGAGTTTTAATTTTGCAAGATGAAAAGGCTCTGTGAGTGGTCTGTAGTGATGGCGGCATGAGCATGTGAATGTACTTGACAGTACTGAACCATATACACCACTTAAAAACAGTCAAAATGGTAAGTTGTTACATATCTTTATCACAATTTTTTAAAGTTCTAAGTGAAAAGGAACAACCAGGAAAGTAGGAAGGGAAGGAAAAATAAATACAGATACCAAATAAATTATGAAAAATGTTGAATCTCACCCATAATCAAAGAAATACAAACTTAATACATCTTTTTCATAAATATACAAACTCAAGAATACTAAGATCAAAGAAAACATAAGGAAAAGGTAATGTATAAATTGGTACAAACTTTGTAAAGAGAATTTGTTTCTAAGAATCAAAAATCTAAACAATAAATCCTTTGAGTCAATTTTATCTCATGCAATTAATGACAAAAAACAGATAGAATTCTGTGTGCATGATATATGTACCTGTGCCATAAATACCTGTAGTTTTTTAAACCTCCTAAAAGAATTCTTATGAGTATCCAGTTTTGGAACCATGCCTCAAATAATGAATATATGTATTAAAGGAAATAACATCTATTTTGCAACTTTTATGAACCTGGCACTATGTAATGAATACATTATCATGCTTAACCAAACACATTAAAAGCTAAAACAGATACTTTCAAAGACTTCATATTCCTAACATACTGGAAAGACTTAAAAGAAAATTTTCACTATTAAATTCCTAAGTTCAGTAAATAGATTTCATGTTCTCTTTCTTGTCAAAAGAAAATACTTATAGGAAGCTAGGCGTGGTGGCACATACCTGTAATCCCAGTAGTCGAGAGGTTAAGGCAAGAGGATCACTTTGAGTTTGAGGCCAGCCCCAGCTACATAGTGAGTTCAAGGTCAACCTGAACTTCATAGTGAGACCTTGTCTCAAAAAAACAAAAAAAAAGAAAACTTACAAAAACATGCATAAGCAAAGAAAGACCCATGAATTAGGCAACACTCAGAAAGAGAAGAAGTTCAGAGAATTTCACTGCAGCAGCACGGGCAGTGAGCTTGTATAACATGGAAAAAAAGGCTGAAGATGTAGTTCAGAGGTGGAGCATTTGCCTAGCATGTCCAAGGCCCTGAGTTCAATCCTCAATACCAAAAAAGGAAAAAACAAAAAATGAAAGAAGACAAAGAAAGTATATTTTATTGGTTAGACTAAAAAAATCTTAAAGACTAACTGGTAGTTTCTGACTGCATAGTAAGGTTTCTAGTTTCCTTCTGCTGTTTAGGTTAGGCTTTGGTTTGCTTACACAGTAATATAAAAGAGCTAAAGTCACCCTAGCCTAATAACTTGCTACAAAAAAACTTTTAACACCATAGACAATTTCTAGTTACTAACTCACATTTTCCGATTAATTTCTCTTATGAAAGGGGAGCTACCACCCAAAATAGACAAAAATTACATTTTAAAATAGAGACTATTGCCAAGTACATGCTTGCAATCCCAGCAACTTGGGAGGTTAAGATTTACAAGTTCAGGGCTAGCTTGGCAACTTGATGAGACTTTACCTCCAAAAAATAAACATATAAAATAAATTCAAAGTTTAAAAGAGCTGGGAGTATAGTTCAGTGGTAGTACACTCCTGGGTTCAACTTCCAGTAACATGTCCCTCAAAACAGTAGACTATCAAGTAAATCTAACAGTAGAGTAGGACTTTAGAAGTACGGCAGAATCAAAATAAATTTCATGATATAAATATCTGAAAATCTATGTTTAAAATTATATATTATCTGGATCTTTAAAATCTATGAGAAGATATCTGTCTATATCAGCGGTCTACAATGAGGAAATGTTCTATACCTATACCATATAATATGGTAACCATAGGACTGGCCGATCCTGTGGCAGAGATGGAGAGACCCACAGTTGGGCTGCTACATAGCAGACTATTGAGCACATTCATGGGAGTCTTCTGAGGCCAGGGAGACCTTGGACCCGGGCTTCATTGCCAGCAGGACCTTATCCTAGGAGTCCCAGGATACCCTCCTACCCTGCTCCACATCCTAGGCCGCTATCTCCCTTGCTCTGCCAAGTCCGTTTCCTCAGACTTTTATTTTATAGGGAGACAACCCTGACCTCCCTCCCAGTTCCAGCACAGCTGACTCTTAGGGAGTGGTTGAGGTAGCACTTGGTGAGAAGGAAGCGGGCAGGTAGCCTAGGAGCTTCTTTGGTGGAGAAAGTACCTTAAGTGAAACCAGAAAGCAGTGTTGACAGGTTACTTTTGCAAGTCAATGGATTCTGAGAATCTCAAATCCCTGGAAGCATCTACATAGAGATGTCACCTCTCTCCTGTCCTAATCTACCTTTCCCTTATCATTACATTTCACTTCCCTCCCACAGAAAAATTTGTTAAAATAGTCTCAGTATAAGTAGAGTGTCTTCTTGTTCTCCGTTCTGCAGCCCCACTTGAAAGGCATAAATGGGCCTTAAGAGTTGTTCAGGCATAAAGCCAGTGAGAGTATGTATCTCTTCTGTCCCTTCTCTCATGGCTGAGAATTGAACATCTTCTATGGATGAGTTCATCATAGTCTGGGGACTCCCATGCTGGTCCTCACTTCCTTGAATTTGAGCTGAAACAGCCTCCTATTGTGCCTAATTCTATACAGACTGCTGATTCTTTAACAGCCCTGATGCCAGGGTTGTCACTGCTTTGTTAAACATCTCTAGCCTAGTAAAAAAAATTATTATATATATATATATATGTGTGTGTGTGTGTGTGTGTGTGTACATATATATATACACACACACACATATATATAGTAGCTAATAGCCACATCTGACTACAGAACACTTGAGTAATAGCTAGTGAAGGAAAAGAATTCAATTTTTGATTTTACTTAATTTAAATAGCCTAAGTAGCTACCATCTAGTCAGCACTGGTCTATATGATTTTTGGTCCTTTAAACACAATAGACCTCAGGGAACCCTCTGCTGTTCATTCCTCTGTTTTTCTACCTTCTCTGAAATTCCTAAGCTAACAAGCTAGCAGTTATTTTATCATACGTTATTTACTGAGTATTTTGTACATGCTAAACACTATGCAGAACACACAAAATCCTCTTCACAGTGTCCACAGCCCATACTTACCAAACAATCCTGCCAACATAAGCAACATTTTGCCTTAACTTGTATGCATTCTTCTTAAAGGGATTTCACCTAATATTTACACAACCTCTTACTAATATGTTTATTTGGGTCTTAATTAGAATAGGCATTTATAATAGAGTTAATAATGTATTTATTACTTCAAAAGCCTAATCAATGTGTGGTAAATTTCATTTTTCTCTTCCCCAAGGAAGATTGTTTTAATTGACAGACATTAAACTATTACTATTATGTTATATTCTGAATTAAAAGCACCAAGATTGATTTAATGTAGCTTCTAGGGAAATGCACAAATGCATTAAATCACTCATTAATTTTTAAAGTAATGAGAAGTGTAAATCATGGAAGAAAAGAACTGTAAAAAATAAAAGTCTAAAAGAAAGTCTGGAATAAGTTGCTTTCTTAGTTATATTGGTAACAAGGCAATTTTTCCACCTCTTTCATGATGATACCAAAAAAAATGGCAATTCCAACCATGACTATCAATGGCTCAGTGAGTTTTCATTGCTGCCAATACAAGAAAGATTTGAAATCACTGACTCCAAAGGAGAAAGCTTTGATGACTAATAGTCATAATGTTTTTTTTTTTTTTTTGTGGCACCAGGGATCAAACTCACAACCTCACACCTGCCAGACAGGCGCTTAAGCCACTAAGCCAAACTCCCAGCCCTAGTTTTTTGAGGCACGGTTGCACTGTGTAGCTCAGACCAGCTTTGCGCTTGCATCGTAGCCCAAGCCGGCCTCAAATTCACAACGCTCCTCCTACCTCAGCCTCCCAAGTGCTGGGATTAAGTCATAATTTTACATAATGAAGAAATACAGATTTCTTTAGTAGGAAAATTAAACCCCTTAAAATTTCATTTATGTTAACTTCAATAAAAAACAAATATGACTTTCTATTATGGCATTAAACATAAACTCATTTTTAGGTACCAAAAAAAGAGAGGCTTTCCCACTATCTTTCATGAAAATAAGAATCCACCTGTAGACAAAGTAAGAAAAAGGCAAAAAATAAAGCAAGAACCATAAGCAAAAATTCTGATGCTTCATCCCACAATGTTCAGAGACTCATAAAATTGTACTAAGAGCAGATACAGAAAAATCTCATACCAATCTGGAATGCTCACAAATGTGTGAAGCAAGTGCTTGATAATTTACTACCTATGTAGTTTGATTTAATTTTTGTGGGGAGGGGAGTTCTTGAGACAGGGTCTTGCTATGTATTCTAGGCTGATCCTGAACTCACTGGATATCCCAAAATGGCATCAAACTCATAATAATCCTGCCTCAACCTCTCAAGTGCTGGGATTACAAGTGTGTACCACCATGCCCGGTTGATTTAATTTTTTCAGAAAAAAACTATAAAGAGAATACTAAGTGCCAGGCACGGCATTAGTCACTGGGCACAGCACCAAACCAGAGATTTAGCCTTTGTCAAACAAAGTTTATGCAGGCCATTGTTTTCTGACTATCCTCCTGCACCAGACCTCAGCAGGCCAAACCAAATTAAATGGAGTCATCCGTACTGAGTCCTACAAACTTAAAGGTGCAATTTGAAATAGGCCAGTTTTCAAAAACTAGGAGATTCCAGTCACTTGAGTCAGCAAACCAAGGAAGTCTCATTTTAACTCTACAAGAAAAGTAACTTTGAAACAACCAATTCACTTTTTGTTTTCTTCAGCCCTTTTCTGTTAATAAAGCCAGCCCACTCTGTCATCAGAACACTCATTCTACTTTAGAGAATCAGACACTGCCCAATTCTAAAATCACAACTAGAAACTGATAATATCTAAATTTGTTGCAATTTTTGAGTTTTAACATTTCTGTGTGGTTTTTTGCTTTGTTCTGTTTCTTCTTGATACAGAATCTCATTATATAGTTTAGGCTGGTCTCAAACTCACTATATAGCCCCCAATCTGGGGTCTCAACTATCCTCCTGCCTGAGCCTCCCAAGTACTGAGATTATAGGTGTAGGCCAAGATGCCCAGCTGTCTTTGATATTTCTGGTGATCACAAAAGAACAAGAAGGATATTTCTGATAGTGTAACACTGAGATCCCCTGAGGAATGCAAGAGAAAGAGGTTCCCTATCTTCCTCACATAGCCCAGAAGTTGTAAATTCTCTCGGGTTTGACTCTTTTGACATTGAGGTTCCTGATCTTTTTGGCTTTCAAATACAGGATTAGTTTGTGCTGTGAGAGAGCACGTGACTTTTGAGGGTTTGCAGCAGCTAATGAGTCACTCGCAGGTGCTACAATTTTAAAAGTGATGGCAGTTGCAATAAATGGCAATAACTGCAGAAGCATGAACACTAGCTTTCAGAATTCACACGGATTTGATTTCTATCCTCTTTTGGTTTTATTGTTTGTTTGTTTTTTGTTTCATTTTGTTTTGTTTTTGTATTTTTGGTGTGTGCTTAGATAGGAGAAACTCATTGGCTACACTGGTCAAGGTGATCTCAGAACCAATCGCAGCCTGACTGATGGGTAGAAATTACAAGCTCTCAGAGCACCTGCCACCAAAAAACAAGACTGTAGTGAGAGAATAAGCTAACAGGATAGATAAGCTGTGTCACAGAAATGGGTTAGCTAACACTAAATCACTTGCCAGCCTACTTAATGGTAAATAAATTTAATCACAACAGCTAACTGGATATTTAAATTTGTTGAAATTTTCTTTTGATACTACTTTTAGGGAGGTTCTGTATCTAATATGGTCTAACTCAACAACAGGCACCAGGTATCATTTTTGGGTTACTTCACCAAACATCTGGTATAAAGCATTTATCTTAGATAACAACATTTAGCCTCTGATTGGCCTACATTAGCAATATCTGCATCATCCTTATCATTTATATTCCTTTTCACCTCCAGATTCTGGCATCAAGTTTTACTTCAGAAATCTTCCTTTGGTCTTTTAAATATTGGTGCTATCATAATTTTTATTACAATGCATTACAGCTTCAATCAAATTTCTCTTGCATTCACAATTAACACAATTCATATTTTTCTTGAACAGATTACAATAATGAAAACTTTGAAAACTTAAAACTAATGAATTTTTAATTTCTGAAAGCACTAAATTATATTCCTTTATTAAGCAAATCTAGTTTCCTGGTATAATCTCTGCAAAAATTAATTATCTAAATAATTACATCTCATTGAAATCTGAACTTGCCACTCCTCCCCTCCAAAAACAAAACAAAACAAAACAAAACAAAACAAGAAACCCTCCATTCATCAAATATTTATTGGTTATCTACTATGTGTCAGACTATTTTAGGTGTTCAGTATATATTTTCATAGATCTTTCACTCCAAAATGAAAATCAATTAAAAAATGCATAAACACACATACAGGGGGTGCAACAGTGTTAAATAGAGAATTCACTTAAAAAGCCATATATTTATAATGACATAGTAGGTGATCAGGAAAAGCTTCTCTGAGGCTGCCAACTAATAAGTTCTTTGGTAAGAAAGTATCATTACACTATCTGTACATATTCAGTTTTTAACTTAAAAAAAATAACAAATATTACTCTACTGACTGTATCTTATAAAACATCCTCCAAAATCTAGAGTTAATTTAAAATTCTGCATTTAGTTGATTAAATTGTCCAGTAACTTATTAGTAACACAAAAGAATCAAAGTTATTGCCTTGAAGGCATTCTCCTTTCTATGGAGCACTTATTTAAAATTCTCAAAATACAAAGCATATTCAGTAAATTAAATTATCTCATAAGTGTAACTTTCCTGGAATTTTTAAAGACTTTCCTACATTATAAATCACTACAAACTTGTAGCGTAATACGTAATGCATTAAAAATAAGATTTATCTTCTTTCTGTTCTGTAATTCCCTTAGGTCAGTAACTCATGACCTAACACATAGTAATGCTATTATTCAAAAACTTCATGATAGGTACTATCTGTGATGAAGGCAGAAATACTCACTTTTCAGGATATCAATCATCCTTAGAAAGGTTTCTATGATTATGAATACATTTCAAACCTATACTGCCCAAAAATGGTAAAGAAAAATGAAACCCTTCAAGTATGTGACTATTAATGGGATTCTCTTACAGAAGTATTAACATTTTATAAACCTGACTGCAAAACTCAGATCTTCTGACCAAAAAAACTGTAGGAGATATATATTAGCTACTGACATTGCTGCTGGTTTAACTAATGTTTGATAACATTTTAAACAAGATGCTTTTATACATCTAGAAATATGAGAAGGGGGGAGGATGGAAGGCATGATGAGAGGGAGAGACAGGGAAGGAGGGGTGAAGAGAGAATAGGAGGAAAGGCAGGCAGGTGGGCAGGCATGAATTCCCAGTCATATTTCCCTAGGGTTTGATTCTGTAGTTTAGTTTCTTCTAATTTACTCCAAGTGAGCCAAACTTAATCAGGATAGAAGCTGTGAAAAAGGTTCTCTCATCAACTTGTGCCATGTGATCTGCTTACAAAACATGGAAATATAATCAACATGCAGTCTCATTCTAACCTTTTCGGTGTTCTCTAGAAGTATACCAATAGCATGTCCTTTCTGTACTACTGGTTTATATTAAAGTTCCTTTAAAAAAATAAAAAATCAGCACTAAGTTAGTACAGGTCAGAAGGCCAGTGGTGGTGAACCAATGACATGTGAGCCAAGTCACCCCAACATCGCCCCACAACTGAGCATCAGGTAACAGCACACACAGGGGCCATGTGCATGCTGGGAAAGGAGCAGAAGCACCAGCTGATTAAGCCATGAGCCACACCTCATTAGCTGTGACTTGTCTGACCTTTCACATGGACAGTCGGTGCACTGCCAAGGATGTATATATATAAATTTCCTTGTACAGGCTGTGATTTTTAGCAGAAGCCCCCGTGAAGTAGGAAATGTACTCAGATGCCTTTATCAGGCCAGGCCAAAAGCTGGTGGTCACTGGAACATTGCACCCTTGCACTAGTGGTCAAAAAATTTAAGAGGAACCCCAGCTGAGAATCACTGCCATAACTACTGATTCAGGGAATATCCAATTCTTTAATGTTAACTAATAGTATTAGCTATTTTGGGTATAAGGGTAGATTTGCATTGGGTGCTTTATTTCTTGTGTGTGTGTGTGTGTATGCACTTTTGTAGACTCCAAGTCTTGAACCCCCAAAAATGACTAGAGTGAAAAAGCAAACCTCAAAACAGATAGTGGAAGCTTATCCTACAAGGCCTGGACAGAATCATTTGGAGTGATTGAACACAATGGGTAAGCATTATTTATGCTGTGCAGTGTCTCACATCGTGTCACACAGCACTTTGACACCAACCATAAAGTGTTGGTGACCTTAAAAACTAAAAGGAAAGACTTTCTTGAAGGAAAATTGCAGAAATATCATTCCTAGTGTCTTAGTTTTTTCCAACTATGTTCCTAAAGAAATCATTTGAGAGTTGCCAGCTTTTCAAACTTCTCTGTGCAGAGCAAAACATGGTAGACCCTTCTCTGATGGGGATCTTATTAAGCTGGCAATATTGTCTGGGAGTAACTCCTATTTTTGTGATTTCCCAAACAAGGGTAAAATTATGTAACGTATCTCTGAGGTACCACCAAGTAGAAATACTATTAAAGACTGAGTCCCGCACGTGGTTAAGTGATGTTAAGTCAGCAGTTCAACTCACCACTGACTTACAAAAGGTAGCCTGTCATTCCATGTGCTTAGATAAAGCACAAATATAAATAACCATGCAAGAATAGCAGTAATTTTGCATTATGGTGTTGGTGACATCATGAGAGAAGAGCTGGTAGAACTGATGTCTTTGCCTGGGAAGAGCACAACACAAGAGACAGATATCTACAATGCTATGATGGAGACTTCCTTGTCACGAGATATAAGACCTGAAAAAGTTTTTCAAATACTAGGGACAAGACACTTTGCATGGTGGGGGCAACATCTGCTTTAATGTAGTTCTTCATTAAAGAAACAAAACTTTCAGTGTTTCAGTTTCCTTGTATTCTATACCAAGAAGCTCTTTGTGCCAGGGAAAGCGACAAAAACTTAAGTGATAACTTTCTCCAGCATTATATCAGCTGCAAAGGAGAATTTTATTAACAGATATTTCCAGTTCCATAAGATGGAGACAACTCTATGTCTTCTTCTCCAATAAAGACAACTTTGAAGAACTTGACCTTTCCTGCATACATTGGTTAAATTTTGGAAATCAGGAGCTACTGGGGGTGGGGAGACTTTATCTGGAAATACAAATTCTATGACTTGCGTGAAACACTTGAAAAAATAGGGAAGAGTATGAAGAGATGACAAAGGTCCACAAAGTTGGTAGTTCCAAAAATGAAATCTGTAAATTGTGGAATTCTCTGCCAAACAACTTTAAGTCAAGGCAAGTACTTGGGATTCCTTTTCTTACTTTGTTTGGATCACCTTATGCTTATGAGCAGCTATTTTCAGCTTTGATTTACAGTGGTATCTCGGTTCACAAACCTAATTCTTTCCGTAATTCCGGTCACAAATCAAACTGGACAAGCACCAAATCAAATTCAATGGTTAGGTTCAGTGTTGACCTCATAAGCAAACGTGATTTGTGATGGGTTCTGCCCATATGAAATTCAGCATGGTGTCGTCCCAGCACAGCAATGGGCCCTACAGTGACAGAGTGCCCCTTCAATACTGACTTCCGCATTCTTCTTCCAAGCCGGAAATTGAACTCCCTGCTTTTGGCAAACGTGCCAGCATCTCCCTAATCAGCTGTCAATATGCCATTCTGCCTGCCCCTTCAAACTTCACCCCCTGTCAAATCTAATAAAACTCCACCACTTCTATGTCTGCCTCAGAGGGATCTTGCACTCTTCTGCAGAACCTCCTGTACCCACAATAAAGGCCTTTTTTCTTCTTTCCTGCCTTTGCTTCTCTCTTGCCACAAGAAAAACTTATCAATTTGGTTCTCGTCCAATTTGGCCCATGAACAGAATCATGGAACAAATTAAATTCAATGAACCAAAATACTGCTATATGAAATCTGATAAAAGAAACAGACTAACAGATGACCAGAGTGCTACATGGGTTGCTCTCAAACTAACAAAGTATGAGCCAAGGTTTGACAAACTATCAACATGCACATAATGCAAAAATCACATTAACTGTGCAAAAGCACACCAAATGCAACCTTTTACTTTTTAATAAATAGCTGTTTTTACCATTGAAAGCTGTTACTGTGTTTATCATTTGTACTGGGGTGTCCTGTGTCCCCCAAAGGATTCCGGTAACATGGACGGGGCTGAGTCTGGCATTCGTGATTAGCTTGTTGTCTGGCGCTGGGACTGGCAGTGTGAGTGCTGCACCCGACCAGGGGTGGAGCCAACATTCAGAATAAAGGAGGCGGGTCTTCCTCTTTCTCGCTTCCGCCCTCTCTTGCTCTCTCACCAGCGCACCTTGCTGCTTCAGCAGCCATTAATGGCAGCCCCACCATGCCACACCGCCTTGGAGCCAACTGAGTATGGACTGAAACTCCTAAGAAACTGTAAGAAATAAACCTTTCCTTCCTTAATTTTGGGCGTCAGGTATTTTGTCTCAGCAACAAGTAAAAAGTAACCAAGACATCATTTAGACAAAAGATACTAATGTATGAGTTGTTTTTTTCTGAACTAAAACCTCAGTATTCTGCTTTAATTGTACTTGGCACTTTGCGATAAATGCATTTTGGGTTGCAGTCTGGGCATTCAAGTCCATAAAAGGTTCACTATAACTGCTATAGGCAATCTCTTCTAGGAATACACATAGACATAAAATTGACTGTCTTAAATATTTTGCAAAAGTTAAAATTTAATGCAAAACATACATATTCAATAAACAAGTAATGAATAGCCGATTCCTAGCATCTAGACTTAGCTGAAGATGATCCCAAGGTACTGGTAGCATCCAGGTCTAAGGCTCACATGTTAAAAAGCAGAGATCCAAAGAACTTCTATTTAGTAAATAACAGTGATAATTAACATTTATTGAGCAGGTACTCATGTTAAGCACTGTGTCAAAAACTGCATTTAATTTTTATCCATATTTTACATATGGTGAAAATGTCTAAGTTAACTATTTAAGGTTACACAGCTCTTAACCAAATTATGAGTCAGAATACCTTATTCTTGAGATATTTTAAATTTTATTTACTAACTAGGGTTTCTAGTATCAAAGGAGAAAGCATGCAGGAACTAAAATTTGTTATTTTATAATAGATTTTTAGCTCTGCAGAGTAACTCTCCATACAAACACTCAACACTTCTACTCCTTCAACATGTAGTTTGTTTTTAAACACATTTTGTGAAACATTATACAGGAAATGTGGGAACTTGCAAATAAAATTTGGAATAAATTTGAAATTAGTTGTTTATTAAATTTATTGGCTCAAAGGCAATAGAGCGAGATTTTAGGTGGGGGGATAGAAATCTGTGAGCATCCTCATAGATGTGTCTTTAGGTTCCATACCTAGACATTTCTAAGTGACATTTTTAAAATTCCTATCTTCCCAGAACAAAGCTACAAAGAGCAATAACAAATATCAGCTGAACAATTTTACAGTGATATGAACCCAATGATTTTGTTACCCTTTCTTTCCTTGGGCTCACCAAGGGCTAATCAACTTAGTAGGAAATGAGGATTTTTTAAATATTGATCAATATCTTCAAAATGGTGTGAGTAAAAAAGTAAAAAGCATTTATGCATAAAATTTTTCATTTAGAAAACAAGTAGGTGTCACACAGTATAGAAAGTCTTAATCCTCTGACTACTTTATAGGGGAAGAGGTAGAGTCAGAATCATTAAATTCATGATTTCGTGACATCAGAAGTTTCGAGACTTGGTTATATTGCTTTTCACTCAAATGGCTGCTCCCAATTCAACTCTAAACAATAATGACAGAGGAAAGGACGAGTCAGAAAAATACAGGAAAATCTAATGAGGAATTTTGACAGATACTAAATTAAACCCAAACAAGAAATTGATAAGGAAAAATTCAACTTCTGTGCTAAATATTAAACAAAATATTAGTTTACTAGACCCAAGCCAATTTATAACCTAACCGTGAGAATCTAGAATGCCAAGTTTGAGACATCTATGTAACTATTATTACCTGGCCACAAAATTCAACTTTTTTATGAGAACCACATAAACTGCTTTGGCAATGTAAGTCCTAGAGCATTATCTTCTAATCATATAAGTAACAGAAAAATATTTAACCCACTTTTCAAGGTCCAAAAAATTAATTTTCCCATAGATAAGAACATAAAATGCTCCTTCGATGAAAGAGAAACAGACAAAATGAACAAAAACTAGAGAGCCTATGACTTCTGAAATTCCAGTGGATATGATACAAACATGGAAAAACAAAATTAAACAAGACAAAAAAGCTAAACGTGCAAAGATAATCATCACAGCAATAAGTATAATAAACTGTCACTATGATCAACCTCATACTACCTAACACAAAACACAATGTTGGAGAATGGGAAACAGACTATTAACCAAAAACAATAAAGAATTAATTAAAAATAAATGTTTATCATTAATGTTATAAAAAAAATCCACATATGAAAAAGGTCTAGAAAACAGATGTATCAACATGGTCACTATACTCATGTTAAGTTTGAGGAAATAAGAGCAATTATTTTGCCAGGCACAGAAGCACAGGCCTGTAATCTCAGCACTTGGGAGGCTGAGGTAGGGGGACTACTACAAGTTCAAGGTCAGCCTGGGTACACAGTGAGTTCAAGCCCATCCTGAACTACATATTGAGAACCTTCTCACCTCCCCCAACAAAAAGAATAATTATTTTAATAAAAAGTTGTCTAGAGTGTTGGGGATATAGCTCAGTGCCACAGTGCCTGCCTGGTAAGTGCAACGTTGTGAGTTTGATTCCCAGTACCAAAAAAAAGAGAGAGAGAAAGTTGTCTAAATTATCTATATAATGTAGTGATTTTTAACAAAAGGATATTTGAAAAAAAATTAGAACTATATCTCATTACATTTAATTTATACCAATCTTTTCTTGTGCTTCAACTTCCATCAAGAGAATTAATATTTAAGAAATATTAATCCCAGCACTCGGGAGGCTGAGGTAAGAGGAGCGTTGTGAGTTCGAGGCCAGCTTGGGCTACAATGTGAGCAGAAGGCCAGCCTGAGCTACATAGTGTAACCCTGTCTCAAAAAACCAGGGCAGGGAGTTTGGCTCAATGGCTTAAGCTCCTGCCTGGCAGGTGTGAGATTGTGAGTTTGATCCCCAGTGCCACCAAAAAAAAATAAAAATAAAAAAAATAAAAAGAGAGATTTAAGAAATAAATTCATGCGACCCTGCCTCAAAAAAACCCGGGCCGGGAGTTTGGCTCAGTGCCTTAAGCGCCTGCCCTGGCAGGCGCGAGGTTGTGAGTTCAATCCCTGGTGCCGCAAAAAAAAAAAAAAAAAAAAAAAAGAAATAAATTCATGATATGAATAAGTTTTTAACACATCACAGAAACTGTCCACTGTTCATAAAAATAATTAGTAGACAACCTACTAATTAAATTAAGAAACCTAATATAAATGAGTCAAACAATTAATTGGTTCCATAAATTCAAAGTATCAACATAGGGCTTTAATAACCATCCTCAGAATCATCAAGGTGAGGTACAATTAGTGAAACATAACATGACCCTACAATGAAAAAGAGTGTATAATTGTTCTTTTTTCTTTTTCTTGTATAGACCTAAAGCAGTGGTGGCAAATTGATGGCACACATCCCACAGTGGCCAAGCAGAACCATCTCTGTTGAAATGCAGGCCAAAAATTTAGAATTGCCCCTTCAGGTGAGCATCGGATAACAGCTCACAAAAATATGCCAAATGCAAATGTTTACATTTCAGTAAATTGCTGCTGGTATCACTGAAAGCTCTGTTATTGTGTTTTTTTTTTAAGACCAAAGATGTTAATGTATGAGCTGATTTTTTCTAAACTAAAACCTCAGTTTGAGTTTAACTGCATTGTTGGCACTTTGTAATAAATAAGTGGGTTTGGGTTTGCAGTTTGGACACTTGGTCTCTAAAAGGTTCAGCATCACCACTCTATAGTATAAAAATGAATCTTTGGCTCTCAACAAAGATGACAAAGATTTCTATTGTCCCAAACTATACTCATTAACAGAAAAGTAAATGGACCAAGTTAGCTCACCAATAAAAAGAATTAGTTCTATGGCTCAACTTCCCTCTGAAAAACTTATTTAATCTTTCTTCAAATTAGAATATATTAACCCAAAATATATAAAGTTGATTTCAGAAGGAAATAAAATTCCTAATGAGTAAAACTGCTAAATCAGATAAAGGATATTATACCAAATCTTTATGACTAAAAACTGTCAAAAAAAAAACAGGGGGGGGACCGATCACGTCCAAAAGTAATGAACTTGGAATTCATTCTTATCTTCACAAGAAAAAAAAAAAAAGGAAAACCTGAAAAATCCACAAAGTCAGAAGGTAAACTGCTGCCCTAAAATCTAGAAAGACAGACATATTCAAAAAATCACACCGCACTCAGGGCAGAAGCCCTCATCTGTAGAACACTTTAAACTGCAAGTAATAAATTGTTGGTAGCTAAGTGTGGACTAGCTTGAAAGTTAAAAACTAGCAGCAGAGTGTTCCAGGAAGATGGAGGAGTAGCAGAAAGACAGTCTCTCTAAGATTTACTGTCCATCAAATTGAAAAATACAACGTGAGGAAGAGAAATAGAGAAATACAGTGATCCTGGGATCACTGTAACCCAGGAAGGACCTAAAGCAAGAATTAAAGCCCACAGGGAGAGCAAAGAAGAGAGACCTCAACACAAAAGACAGAGGTTACGAGAAGCTTTCTCCCTAAGCTGAGATTCACTGAAAGAGAAGCTGAACCTGCAGATGTATGATGACCACTGTCAACCCTGGAGGCCCCCACAGAGAAATATACCAGTAGAACAGAGCAGTGGACTCAGTCTTACTGACTGCAGTGACAGGTGAGTTCAGACGTCACCTCAGGAGAGGGTGATTTGCCAGTAGCCATTCTAGAAGGGGGCCAACTGAGCTCGAATCTCAAAAGCAACTGATGGCTCCATGTAGCAGCTCCCAGTGTCAGAGTAAGGCTACCAAGAACAAGTCACCAGGAGATCAATGAGCCAAATACAAGCAGGAGGAGATATGGAGTATAACAAGTGTAACAACCAATCGAGTTCCAGCCTCACAGTCAGAAGCCACACTGAACTTCAGTGGAACTAAAGGTGCTGGCTTCCTGGGATTATCCATGACTTCCCCATAAAGCTGGGCTGCCTTGATGGGATTAATCACTATGGATCTAGACTCTGTCCACCTACTTTGTCTTCCAGTGAAAGTACAAACATGCCTTGAAGTTGACAATTTTGTTTTTCCTCTTCCTCTGTCCTCCACTCTTGCTTCTAATCTCCTTCTTTCCTATTGTTATAGAAAGTCAGATTTACCAGTGAACCACGAAGCACGAGCAGCACTTCTGAGAAGTGAAAGAAACCAAGCTTTATCTGCCAGCTGACCCGCAGGAGTTACACATTCTTGAATTCTGAATTCGGGGACCCCAAGTAGTGTGGAAGGGGAGGTTCTGTGTTCCAGTTTAAATTGGACTGGGGTAGAGTGAAGCAAAGCAGAATTTTACAGAAGCAGAAGTTTCATAGTTGTTATGTCTTGAGGTTAGGGGATTTTATGAGGCATAAGTTAATTGGAACATTCTGTGGTTACATATATTGTGGTTAGAAGACAAGCACAGAACATTACTGTTGGAAGGAGTTGTGGGGCCTTGCACTCCAAGGCGAGGAGTGGAAGTATATTAGAAAATGCCCCCTAGATATCTCAGTTGCCCAAGTGATAGTTCCCATTCCAACGCTGGTTGCTTCTGTCTTTTAGAAAAGGCTGGTCACTGTGATGCATAGTTGATCACTATCATGCATCCTGTAAGAATCAATCAAAGACAGACTAGTACTCTGCCTTTGTATTTCCCCTTGAAAACTAGACAAGAACCTTCTCCCTGAGCCTTGAACTCACTATGTAGCCTGAGCTAGCCCCAAATTTACAGTGATCCTCCTGCCTCTGCCTCCCGTGTTGGGACTACAGTCATGCGCTACTGTACCACACTATGTTTTACACTTTGCAACACAACCACAAATCTCATTCACATGGTTAAAGGTGGTAAATTAAGTTACCACAGTTTGTCATTTTATCATTTTCTAGGCTACGTTTAACACTACTGTTAATGCTAATTGTACTACTTTAGCTGACATAACTGTTCTAATCAGTTGTTCTTCCTAGTATGCCAAGACTAAAGGTTCATAACACTACAGACAAAGAACCAGGGACTGGGCTAAGTAGGCAGCAACTTCACATCCCCCAAAAATGGAAGGGGTAGGATCTTGCAAAAGACTCAAAACCCAAAAGCCAGCTAAACCTGGAAGACATCTCTAAGAAGAAGCATTTCCTAACAGTTCTAAATACTAGCAATAAAGCTACTCACCATACGCAATTTATAAGCATCAGCCCAGGAACTTAAAAAAAAGAAAAGAGGGAGGCAGAGACAGAGAGAGACTCTCAGAGAGAGACAAAGACAGAGGCAGAGAGAGACAGAGAAAGAGAAACAGAAAAAAAGAAAATGAAAACACATTTAAGCAAGGTACCACCCATGACTTTCAGCTCAGCAAATGCAAACTCAGGGGGCAGAGGTGAAACAAGTCGAAAGTCACCATTTGGATATAAAACCAGCACTCAAACATCAATACCATTCCTGCATACAAATAACAAACTTACTGAGAAAGCAATTAGGAAATGACACCTTTCACAAAGGCATCCAAAAAATGAAACAGGAATCAATCTAACAAAGGAAGCAAAAGACCTTTACATTGAAAACCACAGTACTCTGAAAAAGGAGAACAAAGAAGACATCAGAAAATGGAAAAATATCCTCTGTTCTTAGGAAGAATGAATATATGAAAAATGGCCACATGTATTGTGATAGATATTATACTTATTTAATGCAATCCTGATCAAAATACCAATAGCATATCTCACAGAATTAGAGAAAACAATTCTAAAATTCATTCTGAACCAGAAGAGACCTAGAATAGCAAAAGCAATTCTAGGCAACAAAGACAAGGCCAGAGGCATCAAAATCCCTGACTTGAAATTATACTACTGAGCTACTGTGATAAAAGACTTTTTTCTTTTGGTACTGCCAAAAGAAAAAAAAAAAAAGACCCAAGATCAATGGATCACACATTGTGGGGGAGGGGGGGACCTCCAAATATCCTCACTCACCTTATCTTTGAAAAAGGAACCAGACACCTTCACTGGAAGAAAGATAGTCTCTTTAATAAATGGTGCTAGAAAACTGGCTTTCCACATGCCAGAGATTAAAACTAGACACATTTCTTTCACCATGCACTAAACTAAAATTGAAATGGATCAAAGATCTAAATACTAAAACAGAAACACTGAATCAGTTAGAAAATACAGTATGTAGAACTCTTAAAGACATAGGTATACGCAAAGACCTCATAACAAAACCCCAATCATGTGAGAAGTATCACAATGAATGAACAACTGGGAAAAAAACCACCAACAGAGTAAAGGAAAAGGGTTCCTTTTTACACCTCTGCCAGCTGTTCCTCAGACAAAGGACTAATATCTAGAATATATAAAGTACTCAAAAAAATTGGCCCTCCCTAATTTAAAAACCCAATCCAAAAAGGGCATCTGAAATGAATAGACACTTCTCAGGTAAAAAAGTAGAAATGGCAAGGAAATATATGAAAAGTTTTTCAGTATTTCTGGTCATCCCAGAGATCCAAATTAAAACAATGCTGAGATTCCATACCATTCTAAAAAGAAGAGCTATTATCAAGAAAACCACCAATAACAAATGCTGGCAAGGGTGTAAAAAGGAACCCTTCAAGTGACGCACCAAGACCCCAAGCAACGATGCAAGCATACATACCTGGCCCACTCTCAACAGCTGCAGGAATGCCAGTGACACAGCAAGGTCCACACTGTAGTACCCACAATGGGCAGGTAGGACAAGAGGTGTGATAAAGTTCAAAGCAGCAGTGAGACTACAAGCCAACATTTGGTAAATTAAGTGAACCAGCACTGTGCATCTGCACACAGACACGAGTATAGAAGTAGGCAGGTAGGGTTGTCCTTTTTCCTTCTCTATTGTTTTTTTTTTTTTTTTTACAGGCAAGAGGAGTACTCCAGCAACAGAAGACTAGTCCCATCTGCCACATCCAGAGGCCAGTATCAGCCCCACACCCAGCACAAGTCCATGTGCAAATCTGGCTAGGATCTGACTTGCACCTACCACCACAGAACTGTAGGTACCATAGGGATTTTACTGCTTTTATTTTTCTGTTTGTCTGACTGGTTTTCCTTTTTCTTACTAGTTGGGTTTGAGGTTTTTGTTGTTGTTGTTGTTGTTGTTGTTGTTGTTGTTCTATTTGTTTTTCTTTGTTCTCTTTGGGTTGGTTTTTTGTGGATATTTTTGCTTTTTTTTTTTCCTTCTTTCTTTTCTTTCCTTCATAACTTAAATCTCTTCTCTTTCTTTTAATTTTCTTCTATTCATCCTCTTCCTGTTTTGTTATCTATCTTGCTTGATTTTATAATACTTTCACATGAGTAAACATTGCCTCTTCTCTTTCTGGTTCACTTCAACGCTCCTTGCCTTTCTTTTCCATTCTTTTCCTCTTGTGTCCTACAGTTTCCCAAAATTTGGCTGACCATCCTTTCAGTCTTGTTCCTACTATACTGGACCTCATTCATCTTGCTATCCTGCCCCCGGTCCCTCTTAACCCCACACACACAACAGGGTAAAATCACTGTACTAAATGGAAAATCACTGTACATAAGTTCCTGGTATAAGTTGGATTTTGTTATATAACTGTAGAAATTGCTCCTATGGTTAAAGGTATTAGGCTAACAGTTAGCACAGTTTGTCAGTACCCAGCCTGTGCTTAAGTTAAGACTATTATTACTTGATATGTAATAATGCAACCATTGTCAAATTCCTATCATCTTGTTTTGTAAACCTATCATATTATTGGATTGAATTTGTTGTTGCCGTTTGTCTCTTTTGCTTTTTGTCTTTCTTTTCTGTATTTTTTCCTTTAAATAAAAAAAAAAAGACTACTGTTACTGGCTAACTGTACTATTTTAGCCAGAATTCATACCTGTCATAATCGGTGTTTCTCCCATGTGACAATATTGTGATTGTAACAGGTCATAACCATCACTGTAGTCCAGTACCAAAGTACTTGGTCTTGAGCCAAACAGAGGCAACTTGTCATCCTTAATATATTAGGAAGGTAGGTTCTTGAGATAGACATAAAGAAAAAGAAATATCTACATCTAGAAGTCCTATCTCAAGGAACAGACACTTCCTAGAGAAGCCTCAATACCAGGGATAGTTATCTACAACAAGAAATTTACAAGCATCAACACTGAAAACAAAATAAAGTAAAAAGTAGAAAAGAACATGATCAAGAATCAAAATGCAACCACAAATGCCCAGCCCGCTCAGGACACATCCAGAGCACAATGAGATAGAGGAAGTCAGAAGCCAACCACTGGAACTTTCTGAAATGATAGCAACAAAGTGAAAAAAACAAATGGAAGAAGCTATAGAAGAAAAAAATCTCTAAGGTGCAAAAAGAAATGATCAAAATGAAAGACATTAAAGCAGACAAAGATTAAATATAAAATTTTTTTTAAAAAAAAGCTCAAGAAAATGATGGAAAACAGGAATTCAACATAGGAAAGAAATTAAATTTTATGAAACAGATCAAAACAGTAATCCAGGACATTAAAAACTCCATTAAAAGTATATGCAACACACTGAATGAAGGCGAGAACAGAGTATCAGATCTAGAAGACAGGATTGTGACTAACAACCATGAAAAGAAAGATATCTTAAACATAGCAAGAGACCAAGAAAAAACAACACAACAGATAAAAGATGAAGCAAAGAACATAGCAATGATTGGAGTCAGTGACAAAGCTACAGAAGTGCAAAAAAACCTCTTCACAGAAATAATGGCAGAAGCCAGGCATCGTGGCACATGCCTTTACTCCCAGCACTCTGGAGGCTGAGGCAGGAGGATCACTGTGAGTTTGAGACCAGCCTGGGCTACAAAGTGAGTTCAAGGACAGCCTGAACTGCATAGTGAGACCCTGTCTCAAAAAATAGGGCCAGGGATTTAGCTCAGTGGCATAAGCGACTGCCTGGTAGGTGCGAGGTTATGAGTTCAATCCCTGGTACAAAAATAAATAAAAAATAAAATAATGGCAGAAAACTTCCCAAACATGGGTAAACAATTTGACAAACAAATAAAACATACAGAACTCCAAATAATCATGATCAAAATAAATCTATGCCAAGGCATATAATAATCAAGATTCCAGAAATTCAGCACAAGAACAGAATATTAAAAGCAGCTAGAGAAAAGAAACAAATCACCTATAAAGGAAAGCCCATCAGATTCACAAATTTCTCTACAAAACCCTCAAATCAAGGAAAGCTTAGAAGGAAATATTTCAAGTCCTAAAACAACCTTCAATCCAGAGTAATGTACCCCATAAACCTATCTCAAAATCAGTGGAGAAATCAGATACTCCCATGACAAAGAACACCTGAAGAAATTTATGACCACCAGCCCGAGAATACTCTGACCACAGAGCAATAAAACTGGAAATCAACAGAAAAAGAAATCACAACTACATAAACATACAGAAATTAAACAACACACTTCTGAACAACCAGTGGGTCACAGAGGAAATTAAACATGAAATTAAACATTAATTCAATGATCACACAAATACAACATAACAGAACTTACGGGACATAATGAAAACAATCCTACAGGGAAAATTCATAGTGATCAGTGAACAGAATGGAAAATGCACACACAAACTAAACACACTCAGCCACCTTATCTTTGACAAAGAGGCCAAACATGTTCACTGGAAAAAAGACAGGTTTTTAGATAAATGGTGCTGGAAAAACTGGTTTTCCACATGCCAAAAACTAAAACTATACTCATGTTTATCACTATGCACTAAAGTCAAAATGGATCAAAGATCTAAATATTACAACACAAACAAATCTTCCAGAAGAAAAAACAGGCAAAAATCTTGTAGACAAAAGTATACACAAACATTTCATGAATGAAATCCAAACCACATGGGAAACCCTACAAAGAATCAACAACTAGGATATCATCCTATTAAAAAGGTTTTGCACAACAAAAGAAATCACCAACAGAGTGAAAAAGCCCACAGAATGGAAAAAAATTACAACCAACTGTTCCTCAGACAAAGGACTTATATCTAGAACATATTAAGAATTCAAAAAATTCAGACACCCCCCCAAAAATCTAAAAATGGGCATCTCAGATGAAGAAATACAAACAGGAAAAAAAAAAAAAAGAGAGAGAGAGAGAAAGAAAGAAAAAAAAAAGAAATACAAACAGCAAATAAATCTATGAAAAAATGTTCAACATCACTGGTCATTTATTTAAGAGATGCAAATTAAAACACTGAGATTCCATCTCACTCCAGAAAGAATGGCTATCATCAAGAAATCAACCAATAACAAATGCTGGAAGAGCTGTGGGGAAAAAGGAACCCTTCTCCACTGTTGACGAGAATATAGACTGGTATAACCACTATGGAAATCACTGTGGAGATTCCTCAAAAAAACTAGGAATGAGCTCCGATTTGATCCAGCTATTCCCCTTCTGGGTATCTTCCCAGAAGAATTAAAAATACCATACCACAGCAATAGATGTCCACCCATGTCTGTAACAGGATAATTTGTAATAACTAAATCTTGGAAATAATCCAAATGCCCACCAACCAAGGAATGGATAAAAACAGTATCGTCTTCTTATACAATGCAGTGCTACTCGACCATAAAGAAAGGTAAAGTTGAGACTTTTATAGGTATATGGATGTAACTTGAGACCATACTCATAAGTGAAATAAATCAGACTCATATGCGTAGACATTATAATGTCTCCATGGTGTGAGAGCCTGACAAAGCAAACAAGTTCCAAAATGTACAACAGATGTGGTGAAATAGGAAAAAACTCTTCAAAAGAGGAACCTGGGTGGGGGAATGGAGAAAGAATGAAGGAAAAGGAAAACCTAAACATAGTTAAGATAGTTATACTATTAGTTTCTCTTAATTCATTGCAAAGAAAGTTTTGTGCTAATATTATTTGGATAATTTTTCATGCCTACATCTTATACTCTGAGTAACTACTTTGAAGACAGCAATATACAATGTACTAACTATTCATAGTCTCCTATATTTTGTTTTGAAATTTTGTTTTATTTTTCTTTAAATACATTAAAGTTAAATTAGAAAAAGAAGTCCTTCTCCACTGTTGGCAGGAGTGTAGACTGGTACAACCACTATAGAAATCAGGGTGGAGAGTACTCAAAAAAACTAAAACTAAGTCAGATGTAGTGGCACAAGACTGTAATCCCAGCACTCAGGAGGCAGAGGCAGGAAGATCACTGCAAGTTAGAGACCAGCCTGGGCTATATAATGAGACCCTGTCTCAAAAAACAAAACAACAACAACAACAAAAAATCCTAGAGGTTCCACTCAACTTAGGTATTTCCCTTCTTGGTATCTCCCTGAAAGAATTAAAACATGAGGCAGGCATGGTGGCACACGCCTTTAATCCCAGCACTTGGGAGGTTGAGGCAGAAGGATCATTGTAAGTTCGAGACCAGCCTGGGCTACAAAGTGAGTTCAAGGCCAGTCTGAACTGCATAATGGGACCATGTCTCAAAAAATAGGGTTGGGGATTTAGCTCAGTGGCTTAAACACCTGCCTGGCAGGTGCAAGGTTGTGAGTTCGATCCCCAGTACCAAAAAAAAAAAAGAATTAAAAACATCATACCACAGTGATATATGCACTCCCATGTTTAATGTGGCATAGTTGGTAGTAACTAAGTCTTAGAAATTGCCCAAACAGTCAACTGATGAATGGATAAAGAAGATCCAGTTTTTATACACAATGGAGTACTACTCTGCCATAAAGGATAAGATAAGCTTGAGACATATCTAGCTAAATGGATGCACCTCAAGACCATACTCTTAAGTGAAGTAAGACACACATGTTTAAATACCGCATTGTTTTTCTAGTGTGAGAAATAGTGTAAATAAAGACAAAAATGTTTAATAGATATTGGGAAATGGGTACAAAATGTTCAAATGAGAAGGGGAAAATGAAGGGGAGAGGAGAAAGAAAAGAAAGGACAAGAAAAATAAAAGAATGTAAAAGTACAAACTAGGCTTTTATAAATAAGCAGGGGGAAAGGGATTGAAGGGAGGGGAGTGGAATGGAAAAAACAGAAGCAAGATATGTCATGTACATCCACAAATTTCCTAGGATGAATATTATCATTATGTATCTAAAATGTTCCAATAAAAATTTTAGAAGTCCTAAAAAATATTTTTTAAAACTATTCTTTGAATATAAAATCAAAAAACAGTTCTAGGTAGTTTAGAATACAGTGAGCAACACATTTTTATTGTATCATTATTGTTGCTATCATATTAATTGAGAAAAAAAAATCCTACATTTCACAGCAAGACTGATGATGTCCCTTCTTAGTAAGCCTGGTCTTCTCAAAGATGCCCTTCCCCCTTAGTACTACCCAGAAGACTGATAAAGTAACACAGAGATACAAGGAAGGGGAAAAAAAATAATCTGGGAGGAAACTTAATCTTAGAAAAGTCCCCACAATTTTTTGAGTTTCACCTCCAGGATTGCTACTCAGGTTCTCATTGTGAAGGTCACAAAAATACCCTCATATCCAGGAGTGGAAAGAGAAAAGGAAGCACTTTGGAGTATGCTCACAGTACTGTTTTTCCTAAAAGGCCTTCCTAAAAAGGAAAGTACTTTATCAGAAACTAACAAACTGGGAGTTTACATAGCCTGCCTATTAGAGTTTTACAATACCTGACCAACCTAGAGGGAGGGAAATACCCAACCTAGGAGGAAGAAACTACACAACTCCCCATCTATGCTATGACATAATAGAAGAAACTCCCAGCTCAGGCTTACACAAAAGACTGAGATCTAATGACAGGACTATAGAGCTTTCCCTCATCCTTCTCTTACCATCACCTTAATTTAATTCCTGTACCAGAATATGACTTAGAAATTAAAGAATTGCAAATCTCAGACCTCATTTAAGGATCCTCTACAAAAATCTACAGACAATGGGGCAGACAAAAACAAGGACATTAAAGAAATTTTAGCCTATGATACCACAACTACAGCAAACGATAAACACAGCCTGGTTCTTAGTCAGATAAACATAAAACCTCACATTATATCTGTCAATCAACAAAAAATTACGAGGCATTACTAAAGCCAAACACACACACACACACACACACACACACACACACACACACAGTGGGGGGGGGGGGGGGGGAGGAAGCCTGTGTTCCTCAAAAACAGACTTGGATATGGCAGAGATTTTAGAACTATTACCAGAAATTTTAAGTAACTATGGCAAATACACTAAAAGCCCTGGTGGAAACAGTGAGCAAAAAGGAAAAGTAGATGTATAATATTAGGTAGAGAAATAGAAACTGCAAAAAATGAAAAGAAAATGCTACAAATCAACAATCTTATAATAGTAAAAACTGTCTTTAGTAACAGACAAGGAAATAGGAACCTCAGAGAACACCAACCAGGATAAATACTAAAATGCTTAACACAGTGGTGTATGATATTAAAACTACCAAAAATTAGACACAGAAAATCTTGAAAGAAGCAAGGGAAAAACAACACCTTACACAGGAATGGTAATTACATCACACTTTCTCTTCTAAAATCACGCAATCAAACAAACAAAGCAAAACAAAAAAAGTGAAATATTTAAAAGTGTTCAAAGAGAAAAACACCAAACTAGAATTGGGAACCCAGCAAAATTATCCCCTAAAAGTAAAGAAGAAATAAACACATTCTCAAACAAACTTGAGGAAAATAAAATTAGTTGACTTTCCTTTGAAGAAATGTTGAAATAAGTTATTTGAAGACAAGGAAAACTACACAGTAGATTATACAAATAAAGGAGAAACACAGAGAATAAATAAACACAGATAAAATTAAATCTTCTGTTTTTCTTATTCTGAATTGATCTATCAGATAATAATTGTTCAAAATAATAATACAAGTCAATTATCCCTTTTCTGAAATTTCTGGGACCACAAGTATTTCATACATTGGATTTTTTCAGTTTTTGGAATACATATTTACACATAATGAGATATCTTGAGGCAAAAACCCAAGTCTAAATACACCTTGTATTTATTTTATATTTTTTTATATTTTTATTTTATATAATGTATTTTATTTAGTACTTTTAGTAATCTGTGTTTTGTACTGTGACCAATCACACAGGTCAGGTAGGAAACTGTCCACTGATAGCATAATGTGGGCACTCAAAGAACTTCAAAAACAACCATGTTGGATTTCAGATTTTCAGATTGGAATGCTCAGCCTACAATACATTTGGTGATTGCAGATTATGGTAAAATGAAACAAATGACAGTAATCTTATGAGGAATGGGAAACACAAATAAAAAATACTCTATTATACAGTACTATACATACTGCTCATGAAACAGTACAGTATTATTTCAAAAGTGAACTTGTCTTAGTTGCAAATATATAATTGCAAACTATGAGAATCCACTACAAGAATATTTTTTTGGTGGTGCTGGAGAACAAACTTAAGACCTTATGAATGCCAGGCAAGTCTTTCACCACAGAGCCATATTCTCAGTCCCCCAAAAAACTTTTAATAAGTATACATGATATAATAAACAGGAGAGAAAATGAAATCACACAAAATGCTCAATTAAAATGAAAGACAGAAACTGAATGGTAAACAAAAAAGGAAAAAAGCAATGAATAACAGTCACTAATATGGTAATATTAATCCAACTGTATTAGTAATTATTAAACATCAAGTGGTCCAAATATACCAATTAAAATACAGAGAATGTTAGAGTAGATCAAAAGACTAGATCCAACTGTGTGTTGTCTGCAAGTATCTGTTCCTAAATAAAGATGAGGATAAATGAAAAAGGAGTGGAGAAAGATATGCCACTGTACAACTAATCACAAGAAAGCTGAAGAGTTGGGCATGGTGACACATGCCTGTAATCCCAGCACTTGGGAGGCTAAGACAGGAGGACTGTGGCGAATTCGAGTACAGCCTGGATTACAAAGTGAGTTCAAGACCAGCCTGAACTGCATAGTGAAACCCTGTCTCAAAAAGACCGACAAAAAGAAAGAAAGAAAGAAAGAAAGAAAGAAAGAAAGAAAGAAAGAAAGAAAGAAAGAAAAGAAAAGAAAAGAAAAGAAAAGTTGGAATAGCTGTATTAATTTCAGACAGACCAGACTTCAAAGCAAGACAAATTAATTGCCAGCAATAAAGAATGGCATCATTTGGGTTAATTGCCCAAAAAGGTGCACCTTACATGTATGCACCTAACAAGAGTGTCAAGTTCATGAAGTAAAAACTGATAAACCTGTAAGAAAGATATATATTCACTAATATAGTAATTGATAAAAGAAAAAAATTAATGATACTATAGACCTGATAACACCACTAGTCAACTAAATCTGATTTTATAGAATGTTTTAATCTGCAACACAGCAGAATAAACAGTCTTTTCAAGTTCATGAGGAGCTATTCACCAAGCAAGACCCCATTCTCATTCATAAAATACACCTTAACAAATTTAAAAAAGATAGATCCCCAGGCACAGGGTGTTATCTCAGTGGTACAGCACATGCCTAGCATCCTCATAAGTCCTGGTGCTCTGACTTATATCGAAATGTCCCCTAAGCCTCATGTGCTGATAGGTACATTTTTCAGTGGTGACTAGATCATAGGGGAATGATACTCATCAGTGAATTAGTCCACTGATAATTTATAGCTAAAGATGATATTAGGAGGTAAAGCCTAGTTGGAGGAGGTGGGTCATTGGGAGCTTGGCCTGGGAGGGTGTAACTCCCTCCCTCCTCTCTTGATCTCTCTCTGCTTCCTGTCTGCCATGCCATGAGCAATTCTCGGTCATGCCACCCTGCCTTGGAGCCAGGACTATGACTATGGACTAAAACTTCTACAAACTGAACTGAAATTAATCACTCCTCTCTCAATTTGCAAGTCTGACACCTGGGCTCAAACCCTTGCACCTCCAAAAACAGACATCATACGAAGTAAGCTTTCATACTACAATGGAATTAAAACTAGAAATCTGTAAAACATGGGCAGAAAGATAGCTGGAAAATCCCAAATTTGGAGATTAAATATTTTAAAATGAATTAAAATGAAAATAAAACCAAAATTTGTGGGATACAGCCAAACAATACTTAAAAAGAGTAGAGCCAAGCGTGGTAAGCATGCCTTTAAGCCCAACACTCAGGAGGCTGAGGCAGGAGGATCTTTGTGAGTTTGAGACCAGCCTGGGCTACAAAGTGAGTTCAAGACCAGCCTAAACTGCACAGTGAGACTCTGTCTCAAAAAATAGGGCCGGGATTTAGCTCAGTGGCGTAAGCGCCTGCCTGGCCTGGCAAGCACAAGGTTGTGAGTTCAATCACCAGTACAAAAAAAAAAAAAAAAATTCTTAAAGAGTAAAATACACAACACTGAATGCTTATACTGAAAAAGAAGAAAAATTGCAGTCTAGCTACTCAAGAGACTTAGGCAAGAGATCAGAAGCACAGTGCACCAGCCTTGACAAGATAGGAAGTCACTGGCTCAAAATAAAAAAACAAAAAGTGTGGGAGATACAGCTTAGTACTGCCTGAATTCAATCCACAGTACTGCAAAGTAAGTAAATATTTAAAGAAAGAAATAATCTAAGCTTCTACTTTATGAAAATAGAAAAAACTACATTCAAAATAAGCAAAGAAAAGGAATAAAGAATGCCATTATCTCCCATGAATACAGATGCAAAGGCCCTTAAAAATATTAGCAAATCGTGTGAGGGCTGCTGCTGGAGTAGAGACAGCCACAGCCACGCCTCTCTCCATGAGTCACTGCCATTCCTGGATTGTGGAGGGAGAGAACCAGGCCTCGCCAGGAAGTGATCCCAGCTGAAAAACCATATCATTTTCATTGTTTTGTTGGGTTGAGTTTTATTCTCTTTTGTTTTCATTACGTTAAATCTGATGGCATGAGCAGCTTTTTGAAAGATAGCAAGATGTATTATGGTAGCCATTTTGGATTTACTATTGGCTTGTTTTGAAGTCCTTTATTGCATCCATTGTTTTATTTTTATTGTTTCTATTCTGTTCTGTTCAGTTTTTACTATGTCCAAAGATACCTGAAGCTATTTTGAAGACAACAAAAGGCATTATGGTAACTATTGTTGGTTTTGTGAGGTTTTGAAGTCCTGTGTCACTTATATTGGTTTATTTTGACTGGTTTTATTCTGTTTTATTTTCCTTGGTTTTAACCTCTTTAAAATAAAAACAAATAAAAGCAGGTGTATGCAAGAAGCAAAATAATCTATCAGCAAACATTATGTGTGATCTAAGTGTACATTTTTATCTCTCAATGAAGAATACTGCAATTTCCTTCAAAAAATTAGCAAATAAAGTTATATACAACCAAGTAAGATTTAATCCAAGTACATAAAAAGGGTCAACATGTGAAAATCGATTAATGTAATCCAGGAAACAGGAAAAATTTATGGTGACATAAATAGATTCATAAAAAAGTATCTGATAAAATTCAATACCCATTCATGATTAAAAAGCAGGAAAGGGCTGGGGGTTTAGCTCAGTGGCACAAGTGCCTGCCTGGCAAGTGTGAGGTCATGAGTTTAATCCCTGATACAAAAAAAAGCAGGAAAGTAGGAATAAAGAAAAACTTCTTTAACTTGATAAGGAATATCTACAAAACAACTATAACAAACATCATACCTTAGATCAGGAACAAAACAAGGATTTCCCTATTCTTATTCCCACTCCTATTCAATATCATACTGGAAATGCTAGTCAATACAATATAACAAAGAAAAAGATAATCAAAGGTATACACTGACAAGGAAAAAACTGCCCACAGCTTTACTGAAACATCTTGCAGACGATAGAATCATCTGAGCAGAAAATCCCACAAAGAAATGACTAACAAATTCCAGAGCTAACAAGCAATTATAACAGTGTTGCAGGATTCATGGAAGTACACACAAAAATTGTGTTTCCTATTCCAGTTGTTCTGTAAATGTAAAACTGCTCTAAGAAATAAAATCTACTTTAAAAAAAAAACTTTCAACTAGACAATTTAAACAGTAATACATTAATCTGGAAGAGATGATCAAGAAAAAAAAAGTGTCAGTATGATTTTACTTCTTTCTATTTTTCCCTAAGGTGCTGTGGGGATGGCTGGGGCTGGAGTACAATTTCTTTAATTCCTCAGGTATCTATGAGTCCAACAAGGTAAATACAACATAGAATGTGAAGACTCCAGACTGTAAGAAATCATACACACTAATACCCTACTTCTTAATCTTTGCCAGTACTCAATTCTCTGAAACTGCCAAATCCTTACAATTTGGAGAAACTTTATTTTATGGATAATACGAGTATACCAACTGAAAGACTAAAACAAGGAAGTAAAACTGCAAAGAAACAGAGCTTCACTCAAGTCTGGAGGATTAGTTATCCCGAAATCTCCCCTAAAAACCAACCAGCTTTCTTAGGAACTATCAAAGGGTCAATTTATTCTTTCTGATGAAGAGAGGTAACTTGAACATTAAGAATACTGTCTTGGTTACTTGTCACTCATTGCTGAGACAAAATACCTGATGCCCAAAATTAGGGACAAAAGGTTTATTTCTTACAGTTCTCAGGGGTTTCACTCCATACTCAGTTGGCTCCAAGGCAGCATGGCGTGGCGGGGCTGCTGTTCATGGCGACCACCAAACAGCAAGGCAGCGAACCAGCAAGAGAGAGGGCCAGGCATTCCTCCTGCCCTTACGCTGTATGTCAGCTCACATCGCCAATCCCAGCGCTAGACAACAAACCAATCACAAACGCCAGACTCAGCCCCATCCAAATTACATTTAGTCAGGGGTTGCAAAGAGAACAATTACATACAGGACACAGAGTTTATAGCATTAGTTTATGATGGTCACCCAGAGTTAAATAAAACAAAGTTTAGAAAATCTGTCCACAACACTAAAGGCCCAGAATACTCAGCTAAGGGCCTGGATCCCAAAGCAATGTCCTGCATGAGTTCAGCTGAAGACCTAGAGCCCATGAAGATGCCTCCTACGAGTCCAACTGGAGGTCTAGAGACCACGACAAGGACCCATCCCAGTCTGTTTTACGAATCTGCTCTGGGAAAGCCCAAAGGTCAGCAGTAGAACCTGGAAAGTCTGTGCCAGTGGGGTGAAGGATCTGTGCAAGCAGGCTGAGGGTTCTGTACTAGAGTCAAAAAGCAACGCTCAAAGTAAGGACCAAGGCCGCCCTGAGAAGTACGACAGCCATCCTCAGCCACAATGAGGTCCTGAGCTCCTTTGACGATGAGAACAGTCAAGTATATGCCAGAAAATCAATGTGGCAAGCTTCTCCTGGAGGTTAAACAGCACATACATTCCCCTCCTGAGCCAGGAAGCGATGCTTGATTTAAGGACCAGAGCTCCCCCAAAGTGAACCGCAGCCACCCTCAGCAACAAGGTCCCAAGCTCCTCCAACAAAAAAATAATGGCCGAATCCATATTAAGGAAGCTAGCCATGACAAGCTCCTCCAGGAAAACCAATGGCTCCAAACAACACTTAGGAGAGCCCACAACACCTCTCACTTCCTCTCCACATCTCCCTTTATGCTGGCAACTTTCCTCAACTCTTGAGCCAAGCAGTGATCTCAGGATGAAAAGGTAGGGTGATGAGTAATTGAGTATTACACTACATGTTTCAAAGCAGCTGCATGATTAAAAGCATATCACTTCACCTCTCTGGATCTATAATTTTCTATTTACAAAAAGTCATTAAGAGTTCATTTTACATAAAACTGTTACAAGAGGTCTGTTTTCTCATTCTTTCAGAAAAGTCACTTCTTATTTTACTGCCCTGCCAATTTTGGAGAATTCACAAACACAAGTTGCTTTAATGAACTCCAAGTACCCTGATGAAGGTGAGACTAAGTAGTAACACTTGCTGTAAAATAGTCCCTTTAGAAAATAATAAATCTAAAATGAAGTTTAAGAAGCTCAATTATCTATCTGAAAATTCAGAAATATACATATGTACATGAAATTCTAATACATTTTAGGAAATATATATATATTTTCCCTAAATACTTATTCCAAGGTCTTTGGCAAAATAAAAATCTATTATTTCTACATGTTAGTTGTTCATATCTTTCCTACTACTGGCTTTCAGTTATGATGTCTCTGAAGTTGTATTCAAAAGTTATGCCAATGGCACACACTTTTAACCCCAGCACTCGGGAGGCTGAGGCAGGAGGATCACTGTGAGTTTGAGACCAGCCTGGGCTACAAAGTGAGTTCAAGGACAGTCTGAACTGCAGAGTGAGACCCTGTCTCAAAAAATAGGGCCAGGGACTTAGCTCAGTGGTCTAAGCACCTGCCTGGCAGATGTGAGGTTGTGAGTTCAATCCCTGGTATCAAAAAAAATTTTTTTTAAATAAAAAAGTTATGTCAAATAACTTATGTGGCTAATGACATTCACCAAAGAAATAGCTCTAATCCCTGAAGAAATCATAACTTGTGAGCATAACTATGTCTTGATTCTGGATTACACTTGGCCAATGATGAAATAATAAGTATCCTTTATCAAAAGTGCTTAGAACCAGAAAATGTTTCAGACTTCAGATATTTTCAAATTTTGGACTATGTGCATACACACAATTAGATATCTTAGATATGTGACCCATGTGTAAACACAAAACTTTAGTTTCATCCATACCTTGTGCACATAGCCTGAAGGTAATTTTATACAACAATTTTGTGTGCCTGTATTCTGATTATGATCTGCAACATGTAGCCACACATATAATTTTCTGCTAGTGGTGTCATGCAACATTCAGATTTTAGAGCGCTTTGGATTTTCGATTTTTCAATTAGGAGTGCTCAACCCATATTCTGACCCAGAAACTCCTCTTAATGCTCTGACTCTGGCTAACACAGAGAAATTTTGCTCATTTTAAAAAAAAATTGCTCATTTGAGAATACACCAAAACAAACTATTGGATCCACAGATACTATGAAACTAACAGAACTCATCTATAAAGTTTCAGAAACAAGACAATAGCTTAATGTCCAGTCTTTGAGTCAGAAGATTGTTGGAACCCATGAATTATAAACTGAGTCGAGGGGACACCCAAAGCTTGTTCTTGTCCTTACAAGAATGTTTTGTTCTTATCAGCCCACTGCAGTCTCCATTACTGTTCCTGAAAACACCCACTGCCCTTCACCCATTGACCCCCTGACTCAGATGTAATGGATAAATACTAAGGTTCTGGGTACCACATGGTCTTTTGTTTCCTGAAAGCAACTGATCATCTCAGATCTCTGCCTGCACTCTATTTTGTCTCTTGCTCTTTCTTCCCACCTTGTATCAGTAACACTTGGAAGGAGACTTGAGGACTCCCTGCAGGGGTCCCTGATAACTGGGGCCTTGGAAAGGGTCTCCAACATAAGACATACACTCTATGTCTACATATACTTTCTATGTCTGTAGCAAATAATGAACTGATTCCTTATAAATATTCAAATATTTTAAGCTACCTTTGTTTTTGGAAACAGCGTCTTGCTATACAGTTCAAGGTGACCTTGAACTCACTATGTAGCCCAGGCTGGCCCTGAACCCACAGAACCTCCTGCTTCTGCCTCCCTAGTTTTGAGACCACTAATTTCCCTACCACAAAATAGCATCCATCCTTTTCATCCTAAATACTCATTAAACAAATTTTAAGTTGACTTTTAATGCTCAATCTGTGCCCTCTTTAAAATAAAATTTTACAACAGAGGAATTCTTACAATTTGATTTTATAAACATGTAACTTTGGGACAGCCAAAATGAGTTTCAACTGTACAAAGCTAACTGTATATTTCTCATCTACCATTACAGAAAGTTACTGATTTCAGAAAAATCAGGAAACATCACAAATTCCAATATATCCCCCTTTCTAAGTTGTGCTCACTTCTTTTTCAAGATACAATTTTCATTTGACTATTACTGGCAGGTCATTTTCTTAAATCACATACTGTTAAGCTTTTTCCTCTGGTAACTTTTTTAAGACATTTTTAAAATGAAATGCAACCCTAGGCCAGTTAAGTCAGTGTCATCTTTTTTAACAACAACAACAAAAAAATACTTTTTAAATAAATATAGAATGATGTATTTATTTTTTTAATGTATGACTACAGCAGCTTTATAATCACCCAAAACTTTAAAAAGCCCAAATATCAAGCTGGGCGTGGTGGTGCACACCTTTAATCTCAGCACTCGGGAGGCTGAGGCAGGAGGATCTTCGTGAGTTCAAGACCAGCCTGGGCTACAAAGTGAGTTCAAGGTCAGCCTGAACTGCATAGTGAGACCTTGTCTCAAAAAAACAGGGCTGGGGATTTAGTTCAATGGCCTAAGTGCCTGCCTGGCAGGCATGAGGCTGTGAGTTCAGTCTCGGGTACCAAAAAAAAAAAAAAAAAGCCCAAATATCCATCAACCAGTGAATAGACAAACTGTATGATAGTTCATATAGCAGAACACTAACCCTCAATAAACAGAGAACTATTGCAAACACAAGAACATGAATGAACTTCAAATGCATGAGAAACCCAAATTATAAATAAAGACCAAAGTAAAAGACAATAGAAAGGAGAGAGATAGATCTCTCTCAAATATCAAGGGACTCAAGAGACGGAAGGAGAGAGAGGAAGGGAGGGAAACAGTATGAAAAAGTAATTAAGATGTGTTGAGTACATGTACCAACTACACACAAGAAACGTAAACATTATATACTTTAAGCATGTGTTAATGAAACAAAAGAGACAGACTTTAAAAGCTATATATTACATGATCCCATGTTAATGACGTAATGGATAAATTACAGGAACAAAAAACAGATCAGTGAGTAGTTACCAGGGATTGGGATGGAAGAGGTTAACTACTAAGAGACAACATGAAGGAATTTGGATGGTTGTGGAACTGTTTTATCTATAGTGATAAATATTTG
Source organism: Dasyprocta punctata (assembly GCA_004363535.1). Taxonomy (NCBI): domain Eukaryota; kingdom Metazoa; phylum Chordata; class Mammalia; order Rodentia; family Dasyproctidae; genus Dasyprocta; species Dasyprocta punctata. Next base: position 97,819 of record RJWM01001705.1, on the reverse strand, counting down.
TCAATACTCATAGATTGAACACTAAAATAAAAAAAAATGTCCATGTATGACTAAAATGTGGACAAGAATATCTTTAAAATCTAGGATAATTTGTTCATTTTCCACACCAAATAAACCACATGATATCAAAGTTCAATGTACCACCTTTAGCTACAACTAGTTTTATCCAGTTTGATGCTCTGAAGTATAAAATTATTAGAAATGAAGAAAAATATTTTTCATTTTACACAGTAAACTTTATACACAGTAGATAATCAAAAAATATTTCTTAACTAACATACAATTCAAAAGAATCTAGACTGATTTGTTCTTTTACTATAGGTACTACAGGTATCTATAGATGTAGCTTTAAACAAAATTATTTACTCCTCAAAATGTAAACAGGGAAGTACTGTCCACTAAATGTACTAACCTGAATTTGTTCAATCAATAAAGGCAATAAAGCACCTTATGTTGAATGAAAACACCATCAGTCTCTGACGTCCTCTTAGCAAATGCAGCAACCTGGAACCAAAAAAATAAGTGCATAAACTCTAATCAAATTTCAATTATCATTAATATACTTTTCAAAAACCTTTTTCTTTATATAGCCAGTCATAAACGTAAATTCACTTCAACATTAACCCATTCTGCAAGCAGTGCTTTTAAATGTCAACAAAGAATGAATTTTCATTTTGCAAATTACACCAGCGCTTATTAGTTCCTCAAATTAAGTCTGCATCCTTACAATTTGCTTTGTGAATACAAAATTATTTCATTTTCTCTACTGTTTAACAAACAGAGCAATCAATAATGTCTCTTTTCTTTAGACTACAGCTTGTCGTCTACACCCCCCAGATACCAATTAATTCTACAATCTACCAAAGTTTGTTACCTTCTACAGAAGCTTCCAATCTGCTTCCACAGAACAAGTTTATGGTTCTCAGCTGTCACCCTAAAATACACCTTTCTGTTTTGGAATAGGGACCTTTTCACCTTTAACCTCTTTGTCAATCAAAGCACATCTATCAACTTCATCAAAAGCCAGCCCACTCTGTAATTTCCTGTCTGAAACTGATGTAATTATTCTATACTCCACTGATCATTGCTAGAACACATCTCTAAATTATGTAAGTAGTAGATACGGAGTCTATTTCCTCCTTTTCTTCCTTTCTCTCCATTATCTAGTACCATGTTTGACACAGTAAGGAATCAGTATGATGAGCCAACAAGAAAACAGTCTTAATAAAGATTCACACATCAAATATTCACTGCATATTTACTTTTTTGGAAGTCACTTGGATACAAATCCCAAGATTCATAAAAATACAATACTTTATATGGAAATATCTGTCATTTACTTTACTAATATGTTATATGAGATTATTTTCAGTTGACATTACTGTGATCAGTTTGTTTTCCATTGACACCAAAGCCTACTGAAACCAATTTTAGGTAATTAGAACTAACAGAGACACTGCAACCAATTGAAAGTAATTCACCACAAAGGTAATTCTACTACTTTCATTTTAAATTCCAAAAGTCTTTTTTAGGCTGGGTATGTAGCTTGGTAGTAGAGTGCTAGTGTATGTGTAGCCTTGGGTTCAAGCCCAGCCTGTGTAACTAAGCTACTTTTTGAGACCCTGTCTAAAACTAAACAGGGCTGGGGAACACCTCAGTTATCTCAATACGAAGGCCCCTAGGTTCAGTTCCCAGACTTCCCCCAACAGCAACAACAAAAAAAAAAAAATCAATAAATTAAATAAATTACTTTAAACACAAAATTGTAAGTGCTGTCATATGGTGATTTTTTGGTTGGGGTTTTTGTTTTTGTTTTTGGTCTTTTTGAGATGGTTTCACTATGCAATTCAGGCTGACCTTAAACTCACTTTGTAGCCCAGGTTGACCTCAAACAGCTATTCTCCTGCCTCAGCCTCCCGAGTACACGGATTACAAGTATGCACTACCACATCTGGCTTACTATTTTATTATTAGATTACCTCATCTGATTGATCTATTCAAAGAAGACAAACAACTCCCAAAGCCCATCATGTAACTCCTAAATAGCCATGAAATCTAAAGCCAGCCAAGATTCACTGTAATTCACTGTAATTTCCCCTTAAAAGTTTCTGTCAGTCTTCTGCAAGAATCTGGTATTGTGGGATAACCAGTACCAGGATTTACCTTCATATAGTAAACAGCTACAAAACTAGACAAAATATGTAATGTAACAGTCTCCAGACACTAAACAAAATTAATGCAGGACTATGTTCCTTAAGAGGGAAACAAACTGCTGCCCTGATCCATGCCTCAGGAGTTCATTACAGTGGAGATGGTAGGAATTACTGGAGTAACGTATCAGAAGGAAAACAGCTAGGCAGAAAAAAGCTCCAGACATCTACACGTCTACACTTAAGGTGAAATACTATGACACCAAGCAAAATACAGCTGTCAGAAGCTTAAAAATGAAAAACAGTATTAACAGTGAGCTGAGAGACATGAGAGGCCCAACCAGCCATGGTAAAGAGACTTCATGTACACAGTGGGCAACAAAGAGACCTCTGCAGGGTTAAGTTAGTACTAAAATAAAGACTGTTCTACATTGAACCCAACAGAATTTAAAAACAAATCTTATAGACTAATCTAACCCTCACTCAACACTTTTAACAACCAGCCAAAATGGAAAATCTCCTAATTTAAGGGGCATCTACCAAAATATTCAGAAGGGTTTTGCCCCAGCAGTGGAGCAAGTCATTAAATAGTCCCACTTAACAAGGATTAAAAGCAGTATTCAAAGGAAAATTTTTTTTAATTTCTCCAAGTAACTTAAATACATCTAGAAAAACTCTCAAGAATACTTACGGGAATACAAAACTATCTTGAACCCAGCAAAGTAAAATTTATTGTGTCTTCTTTTACATGCCTGATAAACACAAGCAGATTACCGAAAAATTTTTTCAATTTTTTTTCTTTTAAGGCTGGGGAACCATAATGAGAGAGACATCAATTAAAATCAACCAGAAATAACAGCTGATAAAATTAGAAGGCTAGGGCATTAAAAGATATTATACATGTAGCCCATATGTTCTAGAAGCCAGGGGAAAGATGAAACACATTAAGATACAGGGGAGGGGACCTAAACTGAAATTAAGCTACAATACTGGAGATGCTTTACTTGATAATTTTGTGAATTAGAAAGTCTTCTACTCTGCCTTGTAGATTCAGGACCTGTGTGATCTGAGTTAATATAATTCCCTCAATTCCTTTTGAATGATTCTTCCCCAGCCTCATGTAATTTCCTCAGACATGTACCAATCAACACTCAGCCAAATCCTCCAAAGAGTTTTCTACAGCCCTACAAAGTTCTCTCTCTGTGGTTCTCTCCTTTCTGGTACTCTATTCTGTGAATCTGTGCTGTCTTCATTCCCAGTATCTCGGTTCCATTTCTTTAATTCAGGGGGGATTTCTAAACTCTTCCTAAATTCTGCTGCCCTGATCCATGCCTTAAACTTCTACTCAGACAATAGCTACAGTGATTTTAAGCTTGCCTTGTTTGTTTCCTGTCTCTCAGGGATCAATGATTTTTGCTGCTTACTAGTAAATACCTTGAGAACTATTTCATTATTTCATACAGGTTTTTAGTTGTTTTAGGTGGAAGAGTATCAATCCCTGTTAAGGCTATCTTGACTGAAAACACTATTTTGTTTTCTATAAAAAGAGGACTACAAGCTAAATTAACTACATGCTCAAATTTTCTGAAAATTGTATACATTCAATTAATACCACTCATATATTAGTAAACTATTCTGATGCAAAGAAGCACAGCTATCAGGTCCAAGTAAGATAGGACTCATATAGAAACAGAAAATATTATCACATTAGAAACTAAAAGTATATATTAGGTTCATAATATCATAGGCAGTTGAGTTAGGTAGAAATATTATAGGGAGTTGGAAAGGGCTATGCCCTTGAAGGAGTCAAGGAAAAGATGAAACCTCATTACAACTCCTCAAGATGATAAAATGACCAGGCCTGAGATAACCTGGACTAATAAAGGATAGACAGACATCAGTCAGCTCTCTGGGTGACCAAGACCCCTGAACTCATCCCTTCCTGAAAAGTTCTTTGTTCTGTCTATTTACACTTGCTATGTGACTTGGTTCCCCACTGGATCAACATTACCCAAGCAACTATACTTGTAGCTTTAACCCACATTGTACTCATATGGTTGTGCTCTATAAAACTTGCCCTGAGAAGTGGAGTTCTCCACAATCCACTCAGAACTGCTCTTACCTCTCAAGAGCTATATGTCTCCATGTTAATAAAAGCTTCCTACTTTTTTTTTTTTTTGGAGGCAGGGTCTCCCTGTATAGTGCAGGCTGGCCTTGAACACAGTGATTCTCCTGGCTCAGCCTCCCAAGTGCTGGGATTACCGCTGCATGCCATGACACCCTGTAATATTTCCTACTCTTAACCTCCATTAGAAGAGTTTTATATAAAGTGTAAAGAAAGACGGTTAAGAATCGTGGGTTTTATTTTTAGTCTGTAGTATTGAGCAGTCAGACATCTTTATCCATATTGTTAGAAAAAAGATTATGAGCTAAACTAAGCACATCCTGGGCGAGAAAAAGAAAAACAGCAAGTGGTCCACTGATTCTCATCCTCAAAGAAATAATAACCATATTCTAAAAAAGCAAAGTGCACACAAAATCACATATAAAACAAAGAAAAACCTAAATTTTGGGGGAAAATACACATTTAACAATAGACAAAAAGAAACTGGAGTAAATTGGTCACTTTTAAGAAAAGTAGTAATATATTTGTAATAAAGGATTATTCACCCGTAAGTGTGTAAAGGCTGCAAACATATGTAAATAAAAAGCTAAATTCAAAACAAGCACTACTGAGTCTCACTACATCAATGGTTCTAAAGCTATTCCAGGTAACACAAATCCAGACTTCAAACAGGGAGGTATTATTATGAAGATGAGACTACCAGACTGAAGTGGGGTAGGGCAAAGGCAGAGACAGACTAAAGAAGGCTGCTTACAACAAAAAATTACACTACTAGAAATTGGCCAACCTAAAGATAGTATGGGATATGCCACTTTTGGCTTAGATTTTTAAAAAATACTACAGTAGTATCTCAGTGTCTTCGAGCCAAGGACCAAAGAGAGAAAACTCACCCGGGTGTGGTGGCACATGCAGTAGAATCCCAGCACTCAGAAGGCTGAGGCAGAAGGATCGCCTCAAACTCGAGGCTTGCCTGCACCACACAGTGATTCAAGGGCAACTTGAATCACAAAGCAAGCGAGACCCTGTCTCAAAGGAGAAAAACAATAGGGTAAGAGAAACAGAGACAAGACGAGATGAAACCAGACCACATCAGACCACAACAGAGAGCGAGCGAGCAAGCCAGAGCCCAAGCTCACAGAGAACCTATACCTCAAAGGAGGAAAAGATACTGATAATGGTGTTTCTTTCCCTCTCCTTGCCCAGTAGCACTCTAGTGACTGGTTTAACCAGGCAAGTTGCACTCTTTCTATATTGGCAAGTCAGGTAACATTAATGAAAAAAAAGAAAGTAAGTGGTGTTAATAAAAACTTAAACAAAATAAATTTTAGGAATAAATGAAAAAAGTCTGTCCCAACATATGAATTCATCATAAAATTGTCAAATTCCTATTTATTGGTAACTGTTCCCTATAACTTATCCTGCCATTAAAACAAGTCAGGAAATAATACTTTTCCTCCTTTCATATGCTGACATAGTTGACACAAACCAATGCTAAATCAATTTTACCCTAATAAATTTTGTCTACTTTGTTACTAATTCATAAAGCCCACTTAAATATTCACTCATATTGCCCTACACAAATTTGCCTTAATTTATAAATTCATTTTACATTGGAAAATCAACTCCCACTTTTCTTCCTCTTTGTCAAGACCTATACGCCAAAAATCACTAAAAACAAGTGACTTCTGTCATGCTTAATTCAAAAATTTGTTCAAATAAATTTGCTTTCAGAATCAATACTCAGCTAAATCCTCCAAAGGGACTTCTGCAGACCTGCACACCTCAATATGCCGTCAGTAAAATAAAAATAAGAATTCTGAAAAGCTAGAAGAGAAATTTTTATCAATTATCTATTATTATTGCCAAGATCCTTTGATAGTCAATATCTTTTCAGTTAATCTGAAATCAGAAGGCAAAATACCAAAATTTCCAAGAGTTATAGTAATACCACCAGTCCTTCAAAATTCCCACAGGACAAGATAATTCAGCTCTACCTTGAATTTTTTTATCTTGTTTTCTTTTCTCTTTTCTTTTCTTTTTTTTTCCTTTTTTTTTTTTTTTTTTTTAACCAGGGACCAAACTTATGACCTCACGCTTGCCAAGCAGGTGCTACGCTACTGAGCTGTATCCCCAGTCCTTTCCACAGAACATAATGTAAATTTCTAAATCTTTTTTCAATTTGCCATACACTATAATTGGGTGCTTCCCCCCCCCCATCTCCACACCTGTTCAGACCACGAGGGCAGAGCCCGTATTATTCATCTTTTTGTAACTTTAGTGGTTTGTAGCTCACTACCTTAACAAGTATTGTATTTAATATTTTCTGTTCACCAATATCCTTGCTACCTATCCCACAAGAATACTACAAGATCAAATAGCATAGTATCTGTGAGAGTACTATGTGAAATAAAAATGTTTTACACATGTCAAATGAATTTCATTTCATTATTATCTATGATTATCCTAAATCTTAGACGGCAAGTAGTGGCACGCTCTAGGAAACAGAATGGAACAATGACTCATAATAACCATGAATTTAATAGTGGCTCCATAGCCTACTTTTCTTGGTTCCCTATTCTACAGATTCTAGAGTTCACCTAGTCATGGCAGAAACTTTTATCATCTCCTTGCCCCACATTATCACAGCACCCCTTACCATACCCCAAACATTATCTGAAGTTTTTATGGTTTCCAGGACCAGCTCCATTTCCAGATTCTACTCTATAACTCATAAAAATTGGCACTTTTATTTCCTTACAATTTTCAAGCTAGCTCATCTATTACAGATAAGACACAGAGGTAGATTCAATAGGTTGCAGTTGTATAACCTAACAATACCAGCATCTCTGTGATACTGACATTGCCTTTTTAAAATTCCAATACAAATGTGCAATAACTCCCTTAGCTGCACTAATTTAAGCAGGATACCAGAAATGCAAGATCCGAGTTACTGCACCTTTCAGGAACACATTCTTGCACTGAAGAAAGAATTCTGAAATAGAAATGAAAAGGCTTAGTTTCAATTCTCTAATATTTAGTTCTAAATATTAATTTAGAACATGATCCTAGAAATGACAGTATCATGTTCCTAGATTCCTAGTTATATGTCTATAGTGAAAGAATTGGAAATAAATTGCAAAGGTCTTTCCCAGTTCTAAAATTCTTGAAAACCTGAACTACCACATACTAGGAACCATTAAAATTTTACTTATATTTCATCCAGCTTTTACTACTTGTTATTAAACATGCCAATAACATCCAAAGTAATTCAACCAGACAAGACACCATTTAAATAACCATTACTAGAAATTTGTCTTTAATCTTTGGTCAAAAACAAAGTCCAAAAACTTCTTTCAATTCATTACTATAAAACAGAGATGTTTCCCTAAAATTCTTCAACATCATCAAATGTGCAATGATTATACTTCTGACTTACTATAAACTGAAAACCGTAACTCCAATTTACCAAGCTGAAAAACAAACTCATGAAATTTATTTCCAACACCAATTTAGGTCACTTTCAGCATCACTACATTTTTTTTTTAATTTTTTTTAAGCCTTAAGAGTAGTTTTTGATTAACGGAAAAACTGCAAAAATAGTAGAGTTTCCATATATCATACACCTATATCCCATTAATTTTCATACTTTGCATTACTATGGTATATTTATCAGTTAATCAAACAGTTATTATTAGTACATCTCCATATCTTTCAGATAAATATACAAAAAATCCAAAAAATTCCAAAGCCAAACTTCAAAAAGAGCAGTGAAAACATGTAAGTCAATGAAAGACACAGAGTAAACAGAATACACACAGAAAACATAAATAATTGTTAGCACTGCAACAATAATAAATGCAGAGTTTAATTTTTCAAAAGAAATTTTCAAGTTGGCTCATGAAGGACAACCAACTGTATGCGTATATATAAAGATACATAACTAAAACAAAGTAATTAACAAAAGATAAAAGGAAAAAGACATAAATAACAGGTGTGACGGGTAAACACAATCAAAAAGAATGATCTCAATAAACTATGAGGTAAAATTCAGGCCATAAAGCATATAAGAAGGGGACCCGGGTGTGGTGGTGCATGCCTTTAATCCCAGTATTCAGGAGGCTGGGGTAGAAGGAGCGTTTTGAGTTCGAAGCCGGCTTGGGCTACAGTGGGAGCAAAGCCAGCCTGAACTATATAGTGCAACCCTGTCTCAAAAAACTAGGGCTGGGAATTTGGTTCAGTGGCTTAAGCACCTGCCTGGCAGGTGCAAGGTTGTGAGTTCGATCCCCAATGCCAAAGAAAAAAAAAAAGTGTATAACAAGTAAAGTCTTACTTTATGATAAAGCCCAATTAACAATGAAGAAAATAAAAGTTAGTCACATCTTTGATTTATCAAGTAGCACAATCACAAGCTTTATAAAGCAAAAATCTATAATACATGGAGAGGTTAATGAGAACAGAGTAATACTAGGTAAAACAACAGAAGACCTAAATAATGTAATCAATAAAGTATATCTTATTATATTGAATTTATTATATTGAACTTTGTACTCTGATAAGAGAAAACAACTTCTCTTCAAGTAGACATGAACTACTCACAGAAACTAACCATATGTAAAGTCATCAATCTCAAGTGCAATAGAGTAGAAAAAAACTATGTTCTCTCATCACTGTGCAATAAAACTACATATGATAAACTGCAACAATGAAAAGCTCTTCCTCCTAAAAATAATTATTAAAACTTGTGAATGCAATGGAAAATTCAAACAACATTTTCTTTAAAAAACTTCCCAAAAGATAAAAGCGAAATAAAAAAGAAAGTAAACCCACATAACTTCTAGATGAAAATATGAATGTTATAACCTGTTAATGAAGAAAGTCTAGAAGTGACTCAAAATTAAAATGTAAGACATATAATTATTTAATAAATCCAACAATAAATACTAAATTTTTAAAAGTGCAATTTAAAACTTTCAGTTACCAAGTGTGGCTCACATTAATCTCTACTGGACAGCACTAATTTACATTTTGACCCAACAATCCTTCAGCCCGTAGACCATCATGAAGATAAACTTTAAAAAATACAACAAATGCAGAAGGTTATTCACTGAGACATTATTTGGGATAGAAAAGATCAGAAATATCCCACCAGTATCTGGTTGAATAACTTTTAAATAAACACAAGAAATATTATACAGTTGTAAAAAGAATGAAAAAGATTTCTATGCAATGATACTGCAGTACTTTCCAGAGTAAGTATATAATGAATAAATATTACATAAATAAAAACAAAGTACGGAACACCAGAAATATGATATTCCAGCTTTTAACAAAACCAAAAAAAAAAAGATACATTCTTGTTTTTCTAAAGGAACCAACAGAAAATAGTAAGAAAATTAGTTACTTACATGAAACATGAGAGGGAAAGGAATGAGGGAGAAAGAGACAGGAATGGACGGAAAGACTCATCTAAATGTATCTTATTGAACAGCTTTGACTTTTGCACAAGTTGAGCATTTTACATATTCAAAAGTAAAATTAAATAAAAGGGAATAAACACAAACAAATTTATACTGGGTTGGTAAAACAGAATTACTTAAAATTACTTTCAAGGATAGTACTCTGGTTCCAGAATGTATTCTAATAAAATGTATTCTAAAGAGAAAAAAAAAAAAAACTGAAGAAATCTTGAAATCCACTATTTTATGATCATAGCAAACAAACAAAAAACAAAAAACAAAAAACTGTTGTACACTGCAGGATAAAATAGGTAAATACTTTATTAGGAACTAAACGTTTTAGTATGGTGGCAAAAACACGCAATATAAAGTGAAAAAAGTTAAAACACAATAAACTACAATGTTAAATTGGAATTGATATGTGAATTTATGTTTTAAAAATACCTACATTGTATCTTTGTCCAATAAGGTCTTAGAAACAAGGATACACCTGAAAACTGACCTTGGCATCCAGATCTTGGTATCAAATTCTCACTCCCATATCTGAAGGGAGGAAAGTGTAAAGTAAGACCAAGACACTATTTTATGCCTAAAAGAGTTCGAAGACCATAAAAGAACATCAAAAAGACACAAGAGAAAGCCTGAAGGGGCTCCCTGGGTAAATCTGAACATCAAAACGGTTACCGTAAATGATTATAAAACATTCAATGAACAAAAACCAATGATATTATGGATCATTTTTCTTTTTTGTGGAGGAAGTACTGCGGATTGAACCTACAGCCTTCTCACTGAGTTATATCCCAGCCATTTTTTTATTTTTAATTTTCAGACAAAGTCTCACTAAGTCACTCAACTGCCCAAGGTGGGCTTGAATTTACCATCCTCCTACCTGAGCCTCCTAGGAGTTCTGGGATTACAGTCATGTGCCACAAACCCTGGCTCCAAAAAAACTTTTTTTTAATGGAGGGAAGAGTTGCATGACCAGTACCATAGAATAGCCTTGTACGAAAGTTGCATATAACTAAACATTCACAAAGCAACAACTACCTGAAGTCACAAGAACATGAACAAAAGCTGGCAGATCCTGGAGGGCAGTACATACTTGTAATAAAAGACTATCAAGTGGTACATTCCAGAATATTTTTTGCAAATGACAAGAAGGCAGATCACAATTAACAGCAACACAAAATAGCTAAAAATTCTAACAGAGAAATATAGTTTTTAGTTCCTAAAGCTCCAGGCTTTGAGTGCCACTAGTTCTTGGTCCTTATTGTCACAATTGAGCTTCTTAAGTGCCAGCACCTCTTTGCTCTTACTGTTACAGACCTTCGTGTGAAAGCACTTGGCATTACAACTCCTGGCAGCTCTACAGCTGGGGCTTCTAGCAGTGTTGACAGCTTTTTCCAGGTCTTCCAGCAACTCATATTGCCTATCTGGGGCATTTCTACTGGTCTCTGCAGGTATTCACAGATCTCCAAGGCTCTCAGATATTCTTGAGTCTTCACTGCTCTTCCACTCTTCACTGCTGTGTCACTCTCTGGAACTCCTCTCCTGGACTGACTCCAGGAGTATGAAGAAATGCTGCTTATATAAAGAAAGAGCAGGCCTAGGCATGCAGCAGTCTTTCACATTTCCCACTCCTATTTTAGAATGTTCTAAGTAGTAGCACAGGGGGCGGGGTCATCAGGGATTTATCACTGTTTCAAAACTGCCAGAGTCAAGGCAAACATCTCCCAGAGAAGCAGTGGGGCATTTACAATAGCCTCAGCTGTCATGGTGACAGCTCTGAGAGTGGTTGGAGAAATGGCTGCTTAACTAACAGCTCTTGCTGTTTCTGCAGAAACAGTGGGTCTGAAGCTGTGCCTGCCTTAACTTTCAATAAATTCCAGGTTGGGTAGCATGGTTGAATGTGGCCCACTAGGGTTTGGTGATTTAGGAGAAAATGACAGTGGGCCTGGGTTCCTCCCCATCTTTGTGGTCAGGCAAGGTCCTCACTGAGAAGCAGTGTGGCTTGGATGGGAAGAATGGGGTAGCTGTTAAATGAAACCATTCAAACAAAAACCCATAGACTCTGACATTGCAGAACCAGACATGGTTATAAGCAGGTAAGAATGTTTTAAAAGTTATTATAATTATGGTTGTATAAAAGAAAATACGCTCATAGAGAAAAAAGAAATCATAAAAATAAGCAAACAGAAATTCTAGAACTAGAAAATAACATTTTTTAAAAGACTAACTAGATGGACTTAAGAACAAGAAAGTGAAAAAAGTTGGTGAATTTGAGGATAAATCAATAGATACTTTCTATTCAGAATAGGAGTACTGAAAAGAGGAAATGGACACATCCTCAGGGACCTGAGGAACCAAAACAAAAGGTCTAACATGTGTGCCCCAGAAGGTCATAAGAATGCAAGCAAGTGAGAAAAAGATCTGAAGAACTAATGAAAAAATTTCCTGAGTCTAAACACAACTTACAGAGACAAGCTCAGAAAATCCTAAGTAAAAACAATAGTAAGTCACATTATTGTACTCAAAACACGGAAAACCTAATTATCTTCAAGTGACTGGAGACACACCACACGTTACATACGAATGCAGATCAGAAACATAAATGTCTGCAAAAACTTATTCTTAATTTCTTTAAAATACATACACAACTTAGGATGCAAATATTAAAACAATGCCTACTGGGATTTATAATCACACAGATATAAAACAAAATGATTTACAAGAAAAAATGGTCTGGGAGTAAATGTACAGTGGTACAATTTCTCAACATAAAGGGAAATGGAACAGTGCAAACTACACAGACTGAAGAGTTAAAAATGTACATTGTAATTCCTAAAACACTAAAAATAGCACGAACTTAAAACATTTAAAAAAAACTAAAAAGCCAGGCATGGTAGTGTATACCTGTAATCCCAGCCATTTGAAAGGCTGAGGCAGGAAGCTCATGAGCTCACGGCCAACCTAGACAACATAATAATATCCTGTCTCAAAATCAAAACCAAAAATGTGAACAACAGGAGGCAGTAAAGGAAAAAAAGAGAAGAAATAAAGAATGAATAGAAATCAAATAATAAACGCTATTTATTTAATTACAATAATAATTACATTAAATGTTTATGGTGCCAGGCATGGTGACATAAATTATCTGTAACCCTAGCATCTGGGAGGCTAGGCAGGCAGACTGCAAGTTTGAGTCTAGTCTGAGAAACTTGGCAATTTACCAAGACCCTCTCTCTACAAAAAATAAATAAATAAATAAATAATCAAGGGGTTGGGGATGTAGCTCAGACCAAAGGCCCTGGGTTCAATCCCTAACACCACTTTAAAAAAAAAAAGTTAATGGATTAACCACTCCAAAGAAAAAGCAAAGATTGTTAGAAAAATTAAAATGCAAGACTGCAAAATCAAACCACATGCCATGTACAGGAGACACACTTTACCCACAAAGAAACATATAGGTTGGAAATGAATAGAAACTTTATATATACATATACATATGTGTATGTGTGTGTGTGTGTGTGTGTGTGTATATAAATATGTAAAGCTAGAGTATTGGGCTAGGAATATAGCTCGGAGGTAGAGTGCATGCTTTTAGCATAACATGCATGAAGCCCTGGGTTTGATCCCCAGCACTAGCAAAAAAACAGTACACTAAAACCAAAAATACAAAGAACATTGATATGATAAATATGTTAATTCATCAGGAGAAGTAATAACCATAAATCAATATGCCACACAAGTATGATTCATTAGTCAACTAGAAATAGGGAAACAAGTGTTTCTTTTAGAATAACTGAAGATTTTAATAATTTTCTATCAATAACTGATAAAACTAGATCAAAAAAAAGTAACAATGCAGATCATCCAAACTTCACTAAGAACCAACATAGCCTAACTGATGTTTGTAAAGTCTTTAATAAACAAATTCCAGAATACATTTTTAAGTGTGTATCATATTCACTGTAACAGAATGTATAAGCCACAAAATAAATCTCGATAAATTTTAAAAGATTAAAATCATAAAGTTTTAAAAAATTAGTAACAGTAAAATACCTAGGAAAATCCTAAATAATTAGAAATCAAACATCTTTTCTAAAAACACATAAGAATGTGGGGTGTAGTGGCGCATGCCAGCACACTGAACAGGGAGGGAGGATCATCTTGAGTTCAAGGTCAGTCTGGGCTATACAGCAAGACCTTGCCTCAAAAAATAAAGACACATAGGCTCACAGGAAAAGCTCAAGGAAAATTTAAAAATATTTCTAACAATAAAAATTTTAAAATAATGGTGAAATTTAATGAAATGCAATTAAGCAATGCTTACAGAGAAATTATCAGCTTTAAATAGATAAAACAAAACAAAGTTCTAAAACAGTATCCTAAGGTTTCATCCAAACCTGAAGAGAGTAGAAAAATGAATAAACTCAAAATTCACAGGAAAAAGGAAATACAAGAAGAAAACAGAAATCAATTTAACCAAATAAGCAACAGAGAAAACTAATAAAGCCAAAAGTGACTTCCTTGGTAAACATAATCAACAAAATTGAGAAACCCTTCACTAGATTATCAAGAAACAGAGAGTAATCATAAATTACTGTCAGGATGAAAGATCCTAAAGACATTACAAGGATAATAAAGTGCTATGAAAACATTTATACCAATAAAATTTGAAAATTTAGATGCAATAATCTTGTTCCTAGAAAAATACAACCTTACACAAGTCAAAACAAAAAATCTGCATACCCCTAAAACTGATATTTTACCAAAAACTTGTTCATAAAGAGAACTTCAGGCCAGGAGGAATCTTTCAAATATGAAGAAAAAATAACACCTGTCTAACCACACACACTTAAGAAGTTTTTTTCATTCTTAAAGACATTCCTGAAAAGGAAAATTGCTACTAAGGACACAACTGCTTCTCCCAAAACTCATACTGTAAAGGTTTACTCTTCCCATGTGATTATACATAGAGGTAAGGCCCGTAAGCAAATAATTAAAATCAGATGAAGTCTTATGGGTAGGATCCAACAGGATTGGTGTTTCTACAAGAAAAAAAGGAGTCACAGGAGACCTCGGCTGTCCTGGAGTACTCGCAGCACAGAAGAAAGACCAGACAAAGACAGCACAAAACTGAAGCCATCCATGAGTCAAGAGAGACCTCACTAAATAGTACCCCTGCTGGCTCCTCTATCTGGAACTTCCTGCATCCAAAACTGTGAAAAAATAAGGTTCTGCTGTTTAAGCCACCAACTCTAACATTTTACAACACCCAAGCCAACTAATAAAATAACTAACCAGTATTTTTCATGAACATACAAAATTTAAATATCTAATAAAATGTAACAATATACACCCACAAAAATGCATCATGATGAAGTACACATTATTGCAAGAACATCTGGTTTAACAATTTTTAAAAGTGAATCAATATATTCATCATATGAACAGAAAAGACAGTCATCCTATGATCATTTCAAAACATGCGGAAAAAAATTATATGAAAATCCAATTACCTTTTGTATTGGTTGATACTATGTCCCCCCAAGTCCTCATATAATTTGGATGGGGCTGAGTCTGGCATTTGTGATTGGCTTGTTGTCTAGCACTGGGATTGATGATGTTAGTGCTGCACCCACCCAGGGATGGAGCTGACATTCAGAGTAAGGCGGAAGAACGCAGGTCTTCCTCTGCTTGCTCTTCCGCCCTCTCTGGCCAGCTCACTTTGCTGTTTGGCAGTTGCCATGAATGGCAGCCCCACCATGCCATGCTGCCTTGGAGCCAACTGAGTATGGACTGAAACTCCTGAAAAAACTGTAAAAAATAAACCTTTCCTTCCCTAATTTTGGGCACCAGGTATTCTGTCTCAGCAACAAGTGGAAAGTAACTAAGACACCTTTCATAATAAAAACCCTCAACAAATAAGAAATAGAAACAAATTTTTTCAACTTCATAAAAGACAATTAGGACTACGCATGGTGCTACATGCTTATAATTCCTTCTACGTGGTAGGCTGAGGCAGGAAGAATACAATGTCCAAGCCAGTTGGCAATTTGGATAGACTCCATTACAAAATTAAGTTGTTTTTTTTTGTTGTTGTTGTTTTTTTGTGGCAGCAGGGATTGAACTCACAACCTCGCACCTGCCAGGGCAGGCGCTTAAGGCCCTGAGCCAAACTCCCGGCCCTGGTTTTTGAGGCAGGGTCGCACTATGTAGCTCAGGCCGGCCTTGCGCTCGTGTTGTAGCCCAAGCCAGCCTCGAACTCACAACGCTCCGCCTACCTCAGCCTCCCGAGCGCTGGGATTAAAGGCAAAATTAAGTTTTTAAAAAGTCTATATTTCCTAACTCTATCAATGATGAGGGTCTATTAACCTATTCGCAAATGCATCTCAGTAACAATGAATAAAACAACCAGCCCCCATAGCTTTTAATCTAAGTATTATTCTCCACTGAAAGAAATCAAAACATCTTGGGAAAATGGCTGATTCCAATGACGGCATGGACAGTACAAAATGGACTCAGAATATCTTGTGCAGGGAACTAAGGAAATGCTCAAAGAACGTTGGAAAAATGTTTTAAGAACACAGGAGAGCCTGGTGGCACACATCTGTAATCCCAGCACTAAAGAGGAGATGGGAGGAAATTTGCCACAAGTTCAACCCCACACTGGGCAACATAGTGAGTTAGAGGTTCAGCCTAAACTACAAAGCACATCTCACAGTGTGGTGGTGCACCCCTCTAACCCCAGCACTAGGGAGGCTGAGGCAGAAGGATCACCTGGCGTTCGAGGCCATATGGGCTACATAGTGAGTTCAAGGCCAGCCTGAACTACATACCAAGACCCTGTCTCAAAAGAAGAACAAAGGTTGAGTCAAACATGACAGAACACACCTACAATCCCAGCTTCAGAAGGTTAAAGTAAGAGGATCAAAAGTTCAAAGACAGCCTGAAAAACTCAGTAAGCCCCAATCACAAAATAAAAACTAAAAAGGGATCCTATTGGTACAGGTAGCTGAGTTAGTTAGAAATATTATAGGCAGTCTGACAGGGCTGGGTCCTTGAAGGAGCCAGTGCAGAAGACCAGATAGCTTGCAACCTTGGAGGAGACAAGACACCTCTGCTGAGGGCCAGATCTCAAGACAAAAGGCAAAACAAATGCAACCACGCCTTAAATATAAACATCAGCAACTGATATTCTAAATAGGTATGGATCACCTTGAGGAAACAAGGAGTCACAAACCCAACCTCCTACAGGAAGAGTCACTGCTCTTTAAGCATGCCCACTTGCTAAATGACTTGCTTCTCTATTTGTCCCCAATTTCAATGGTCAATTTTACCTAAACAATTAATCTTATCGGTTGACCATAGTTCTCTCCCACCTCATGCCCGCCTGCTTTGCCAGTTACTGTATTTTCCCTTTTTGGACCCATCTCACCTCATGGTTTTGCTCTATGAAAGTCCATAGAAAAGACAGTCATTGGCAACCCACTTGGGACCCTTTCTGTCTCTCTCTCTCTCTCTCTCTCTCTCTGTCAGAAGCTTTCTTTCTCTCAATAAATATACTCTGCTCTTAACCGCCACTGTTTCTAAAATTCATTCTTCAGTTTTAAAGAACATGAACTCGTACCAAACATCTAGTAGGTTGGGAGTTTCATTCCCCTGTATCACTATAATAGCTTAATTACTTAGATTGTAAGCAGGTGGTCAGGACAACCTAAGATAGAGTTGGATAAAAGAAAATACACACCAAATTAAAAGCTAATCCAAGCAGCTAGTCAGGCTTAGAAATGTAAAAGAAAACCCAAGGAAAAAAAGATAAAAGGTTAGGATAAGAAGGGAGGTCCTCCCAGGAAGAAGGTTCTTAGAGCTAAATTAGTTGAGAGTTGTTCCCTTAGCCTCTGGGTTAGAGTAACTTAGAAATGCAAAGTAAATGGCTTCCAGCTAAGTAACTGATCCTTCAAAAGGCTATGAAACTTCCCTCTTCCCACCTATATAAGACCACAATAAGGTGAATGGGAAATTACACTTCCAGAATGCCCTGGTGGTATCCATCAAGAGTTTTTTAAACTATTATTTGCAATAACCACTCTGCTAACCACTTCCACAATTTTTATTATTCAACTTCGTGAGACAAAGGGCTATGACTTACACAAAACTAGCTGCTTCACTAGTAATGAAGCTCAGTAGTAGAGACACTGCAACATACACAAGGCCTTCGAGTCAATCCTCGGTAGTGGGGTTAAAAAATAAAAAACACAAACACAGAGAAGTCAGTCTAAAAAAGGCCAATGCTGGAAAAATGTGAGAATCAAAATAAATGGCATTGAGTAAAAGAAGATGTATGTGTGCATATGTGTGTGATAGAATGTCAACTAATTAAAGGAGAAATTCACCAATTTACAACCATCATACTAATAATTGATTCTATCAAAACTCAAAAGGATGTTTTTTTAAAAAGCAGTGAATAAAAGTCTAAGGAAAAACCAGACATTCACATAAGTCTCAAGTACTTTTTCACAAGATATTTCTTAGTCAAAAGGGAAAATCTGTATCATTATAGGGAAGAAAATTGGCATGCAATCAAAGTTGACATCATGCCAATGGGCTATCATGTGTTTCCGGATTTAACACCCTGAGAAGGACACATCATTACTGCGGTATTCCTGCCAAAAATACGTAGCCCAATTCTACTACCAAGGAACATTTTCCAAACCCAAAATGGAGGACATTTCATAAATAAGTGGACTGTACTTTTCAAAAGTCACTGTCATAAAAGAAAGGCAGACATAGGAGTTTTTCCAAATTAAAGATAACAAAAGAGAAGTAAAATGAACTCATGATCCTAAATTTGATCCTTGCTTTCTTTTGCTATTGTCTTAGTCACCTTCTTGTCACTGAAACACAACAACCTGACACCTGCAACTTCAAGGAGGAAAGGCTTATTTTAATTAACAGTTTGCAGAGGTTTCAGTCAACAGTCAGCCAACTCCAAAGCAAAAAGGGGATTAGGACAGGCTGCCAAGGAAAACTGCTCACATCATAGCAGCCAGTAAGCTGAAAGTAAGTAAGAGTAACTAAGGAGGAAGACACATCTTTTCAGGTCATACCCCCAGTGACCTGTCTCTTCTGACCAGGCCCCACCTAACATCATATTCAACATTAGTGTTCCCACGAATTTATCACTTTTCAAAAGCACCTTCGTTGAGTACAAGAGGCTCTTGAGGAATTATCTAGACCTAAACCATAACATTCTAACCCAAGCCCCGCAAAGACTCACACATATCTCCCTCTTTAAGTAAAGTGCATTTATTCCATCTCCAGGAGTCACTAAAATCTTAATAGTCTCAGCACTGCTGCAAAGTTCATATCCAAAGTCCCCTGAGATACAAAGTAAATGCATACCTATGAATCCCTATGAAAATCAAAAACAACAACAAAAAAGTTAAATGCTGCCAACACACAGTGGCACAGGGTAAATATTCTCATTCCAAAAGGGAGGAAGAGGGGAATAAAAGGAAACAAACCAAATCGAGATCAAAACCAGTGGAGTAAACACTAAATCCTGTTAGCTTCACATTCAGTACCCAGGACAATCTGTACTGACAAGACACAAACTAGAAATGGCTTAGATGGCCCTATTCCTATACGCATGACAGTTACAGCCTCCATGGCATCCCTCTTGGGCTGGCTCTGCCCTCTGCCCATGGCGTTTCTAACATGCTACACATTCCTGGCTTTTCCAACTACCTAGAGTCTCCACTGCACTTCTGGCTTCATTATCACAGTTTCACACATTGCTGTCTTAGGGACATACTGCCTGGCTTCACAAGCCTTTTTCTAAATCTGGGTAGAAGCCTTCCTGACCCCACAACTCTTACACTCTGAGCACCACATAGACGATACCAAGCTCTGCCACTAGATCCAGCAGTAGGATGGCATGTTTGTATGACAGCTGCACCAAGGCCTCTGAGTGGCTAGATGACTGAACACTGTGAACAGCATCCCAGGAACTCAATTTCATAAGCAGCCTTTTTGAACAGGGTACTCTGAGGCTCTGTTCTCAAAGAAACATCTTTCATTTTTGCACCTCTGCAAAAGGAGAATGGGTGTCTCACTGAGTCCTCCCATACCCTCAAACAATGTTTCTAACCATCCTGATTCAAAATATTTGGCTTCATTTTAGTCTTCTCAGCAACCAAGCTCTCCTTGGTCAAAATATTGCTCTGGTGAAACTCAAAACATTTAAAGTCACTCATTGTAAGATTTGCTCTTGATTCTCAATGAGGTAGGCAAAGGCTAACAGTATCCATGTCACAGACTTGACACTGGGCTGCCTTGAAATTTCATCCACCAGATTAATTCATCAATCCCCCAATCTCATTTGCCTGCAAAGTCTCAAGACATGAGCAAACTGTACATAAATTTTCTATCACAGAATAATACACAACTTGCCCAAATTCCAATGGAGCACTTCCCAAATGGAATCTCCTAAGCCTAGTCTTTATACTCTGAATTTTTAAAAGCATTCTGGTATTCTGAGCTCTGACCAATGTTACATATCAAACCTGGCTTACAGCACTGTAGGGTTTTTCCAGCTAGCATCTTGAAACCTTTCCCAACTCCTCCCACAAATCAGTTCCAAAGACTTCTGAACCACATGTTCAGGTAGCATCACAGCAACAACCTCACTTCTTGGTACCAAAATATGTGTTAGCCACTTTCCTATCATTAAGACACACTACCTGACACCAACAACTTAAAGGAGGAAAGGTTTCTTTTGGTTCATAGTTTGTAAGGGTTTTAATCCACAGTCAGTGAGCTCCAAGCCAGAAAGGGCATGAAGGGCCAACAGAGAAAAGTTAGTCATGTCATGGTAGTGAGAAAGCAGAAAGTAAAGAAAGTAACAAGGGAGGAACATACATCTTTTCAGGTCATGCTCCCAGTGACCTGCCTCTTATGACCAGGCCCTACCTCCTAACATCACATTTACCTTTACCTCATCCAAGATTCAATCACCTTTCAAAAGACCTAGGAATACAGGATGCTCCTGAGGAAAATCTATATATAAAGCATAGCAACTATGTTATTTTATCATCTGATGAAATTTAATTATCTAAGACTTAAAAAACACAGATTAAATGAGTGATTTCTACAAGTAATATTATTTGGGAACTTCAGAAGGATGCCCTACATGTCTTCAAATAACACTACACATTTTAGAGGATCTGTTAACTTTTCAATACTTCAGAAAAATATTAGTATGTGTATTACACTAAAAAAAGAAAATTGTGGAGGCTGAGGTAGGCGGAGTGTTGTGAGTTCGAGGCCATCTTGGGCTACAACACAAGTGCAAGACTGACCTGAGCTACACAGTGCGACCCTGCCTCAAAAAAACCAGGGCTGGGAGTTTGGCTCAGTGGCTTAAGTGCCTGCCCTGGCAGGTATGAGGTTGTGAGTTCAATCCCCAGTGCCGCAAAAAAAAAAAAAAAAAGAAAAAAAGAAAATTGTTTTTAACAGGCATTTTTCGATCTTTTTTCTTTTTTCTTCTTTGGTACCAGGAACCAAACTCAGAGCCTTGCACTTGCCAGACAGGAGCCACACTGCACTGCTGAGAACATCACTGCCCAGAGAAAAAAAAAATTTTTTAATGCATTTTATTTTAAAGAGAATAAAACCAAACAAAACAAAACAGAATAAACCAATGGAAGTGAATGAGAATGGGCCCGTCAGGGACCCACCCCGCTGGGCCCGAGCAGCACCGACCAGGACACAACTGATTTGCCCTCTGGGGGACTGGGCGACCACACAGAACCCTGGAGGAGAACAAGCATGGGCCCTTCCGGGACCCACCCCGCTGGGCCCGAGCAGCACCGACCAGGACACAACTGATCTGCCCTCTGGGGGACTGGGCGACCGCGTGGACCCCCAGAGGAGAACAAGCATGGGCCCTTCCGGGACCCAACCCCCTGGGCCCGTGCGGCACCGGCACGTGGGCTTGGAATCAAGGACGCCCCCTCCCCACCCCGTAAGCAACCTGCTGGTTCGGAGGTCTGGCTAAATTGATAGCAACTAAGGAACATTAAGCAACTAAATGCTAGTATTGTTTCGTAGATTCTGCAGGCCTCAGGCCAGCAGCCTGAGCATCTCTTTGGAAGATGACAGTAGGCAATGTAGCAAATATGGGGGATTCTCTTCTGTCTTGTCTCACTGTTTTGCTTTACTCTGATCTTTTTTTTTTCTTTATTTTATATTCTGCTTTTATTGGTTTTATTCTGTTTTTTTTTTTGGTACAATTCTACTATACCTGTTGGAATGGTCAGCTATTCTGAAGATAACAAGATATACTATAGTAGCTATTGTATTCACATTATCTTTCTTCGAAGTTCTGTACCAGTTCTACTGCTTTGTTTTGATTGACTTTGTTCTGTTATGTTCTGTTGGATTTTACTATCTTTAAAATAAAAAACAAAATTAAAAAAATAGAAAAAAAAACCAGAATCAAGCCAATCAGAACAGAACAATGAAAGTGATACAAGACTTCAAAACAAGGTAACAGGAAATCAACAAAGGCAACTATAATGTGTCTTGTTTTCTTCAAAATAGCTGCCCATACCATCAGACATAATAAAATCAAAACAAAACAGAATAAAACTAATCAAAACAAAACAATGAAAGTATTACAGGACTTCAAAAACAGACAATAAAAAATCATTAATGGCTACCATGAGGCTGAGGCAAAAGGATTGGTGTGAGTTTGAGACCAGCCTGAACTGCACAGTGAGACCCTGTCTCAAAAAATAGGGCTGGGGATTTAGTTCAGTGGTGCAAGCACCTGCCTGGCAGGTGCGAGGTTGAGAGTTCGAGGTTGAGAGTTCAAATCCCGGTACCAAAAATAAAAATAATAATAATAATAATGGCTACCACATCTTATCTTCAAAATAGTTGCCCATACCATGAGACATAGTAAAATCAAACAAAACAAGACAGAATAAAACCAAGCCTAATAAAACTATCAAAATAAAGGAATTCAAAACAAGATAATAGAAAAATTAACAATGATTACCACCACTTTTTTTTTTTTTCTGTACCGGAAATCAAACTCACAACCTCGCACCTGCCAGACAGGCACTTAAGCCACTGAGCCAAACTCCCGGCCCTATTTTTTTCAAGGTAGGGTCACACTACATAGGCCTTGCTCACATTGTAGCCCAAGTCGGCCTCAAAATCACAAGGCTCCACCTACCTCAGCCTCCCAGAGTGCTGTGATTAAAGGCATGCGCCACCACACCTGGCTCTTACCACAGCTTTTTAGACATCTTCTCCCCTATCACTTTCACAGTATCTATTAATCATTTTGGATCCCACTAACTCTTTCAGTTTTTTATGCTAGGGAGATAACGCAATGTTCACCTATGTAAGTCCAAACCATTTCACCCATGAGCATGATCTCAAATTGCAACCATTTACCTACAAGGGCCTCAAGATGATTCTTTATAGATGAACAGCTTTCCGTTACATAACAATACCATATCTTTCTTATCCAATCTGTGGCTGACAGGCAAGCTACCTTTGCTTTTTTTCTGGTTTCCTATCACATGAAGTAATTGTTTTCTCTCCTTTGACTTTCATCCAGTGAATTTCCTTTTGAGTTAAATTTGTTTTGTTTATGCAGCATATTGATGGATCCTGTTTCCTGATCTGCTCTCCCTGTGTTTCTTATTGGTAAATTGAGAACATCTATATTAATGATTACAAAGGGCATGCATTGGGTCCTCTCTGCCATGCTATTCTCCTGCTGTTGGCCCCCTACTTTACCCCTCTATTCAACTGCCTGCCCTGTTTGTCAATTCCCTTCTCTACTGCTGTTCCTAGAACCATGACCATCTTTCTCTCTAAAATATTCTTCAGCACTCTTTGTAGGATTGGTTTGGTAGTCATGAATTCCTCCAGTTGTTCTTTATCGTGGAAGTATCTTATTTTTCCATCAATTTTCAAAGATAGTCTTGCAGAGTACATCAATCTGGGTTGGAAGTTGTCTTCTTTCAGGATCTGAAACGCTTCACTCCAAACTCTTCTTGACATGAAGGTCTGTGTTGCTAAGTCTGCTGTGATTCTAAGGGGCTCCTTTTCTCTAACAGCCTTTAATATTCTGTTCTTGTGCTGAATTTCTGGGATCTTAATTATTGTATCTCTGGGTGTAGATTTATTTTGGTCATGGCTAATTGGGGTTCTATGTGCCCTGCTTACCTGTATGCCAGGTCCTTTCTCGATGTTTGAGAAGTTTTCTGCTATTACTTCTATAAACAGTCTTCCTATTTTTCCCTGACACCTATCACCCTTAAATTATTTTTCTTTGAGTTGTCTTGCAGCTGCTGAATTGTTATTTCCTGGTTCTTTGCTGTTTTAAGAGATCTTTCCTTTCATGATCACTAGCTGTGATCCTGTCATCAATGTCTGAAAGTCTATCTTCAGCCTCTTTCAAGTGGGTTTGCCAGCTTCAAGTGGGTTTGCCAGCTTTTTTAATTTCCTAGATACCTCTTTGAATCTGTTTCATGCATTGCAATTCATTCCTCTACTGTTCAAAGTTTTTATCATTTTTCTATGCTCATTTTTATCTGCATTTTTAGATAGGCTCAGTAACTCTTTCACTGTGTTTGTGATTTCTTCTTTTACCTGAGATATTATTTCTGATCTGATTACTTTTAAATCCTCATGAAGTTGTTTCTTTACTTCAGATGCTAATCTTTCAGAGATTTCAGGTATGTAACTTTCATTTCCTTCCATGTTTGTATCTCCCAGACTTGTTCTGTGTGACCTGGAGGTCAGAGATTGCCTTTTGCTCCTTCATCTTCACGTTTTCCTCGGTTCCTCTCAACAAACCAACCAGTTGTGGGGTCCCAGGTACTTCCCACAATGGCTACCCCTCTGCAGTGCAGGGGAATGGTGCAGGGATCTGAGTTCCTCCAAACCCAGGTTCCCAGGGGAGGCAGGAGGGCATAGGGCAGGCTTCTCCAGATGCATACAGCTACACTGAGGCTTCCCCAATGGCCATGGGAGCGTGGTGGTAGGCTACTTCTTCTCCCAGCCTGCATGACTACTCCAGGACTCCCCTGATGGTGGCAGGCACAGAGGGGTGTGTTTATCTGATTCGCCCAGCCCACACTGGCTGCCCGCAGGAAGCAAGCATCCCAATGGCTGCAGTCGCACAGGAGCAGGTCTGGCTGTTTCTCCCTGCCCACAAGACACAAGCATCCTGATGGTGGGGCGGGGGGGCACACACAAGTGCAGCTCTGGTTGTTTCTCTGAGAGAAAATTATTTTTTAAATGTAGTAAAATACTAACCTTTGCAGAACTAGATAAAAGATACAGAAGAACTCTTTCTACTACTCCCATTTTGAGTCTAAAATTATTTTTAAATATTTAAATTTTAAAAATTTAAAGGTCACTGAAGTAGTATTTTAAGACCTGAAAGAGAACTCCAAAGATTCTAATTCGGGACCACCTGAAGAGTAGGGGAGATTCTGCTACACTCTAAGGTCCAAAATTATATACTACATAATAAAGGAGACTAGAAACACATCCACAAATGGCTGCCTTTTGTCTCAATCTCAGATCCAGCCCCATCTGTAACACAGAGTACACTCAATAAATGTGCTAAATGATTGAACCCATATGTAAAAACTATTACTAATAATCTACATGAGAAAACAAATGAGGTATTCCTAAATAGTTACATTCTTATTTTGACTGAAATCATACACACTGTCTTAGTCACCTTCTCATCAGTAGTACAAAATACCCAACACCCACAACTTAAGGAAAGAGAGGTTTATTTTGGCCCATGTTTCAGCTGGCTCCAAGGTAGGATGGCATGGCAAGAGAAACATGGCAGAGAAGAGCTGCTCATACTCTGGCAGACAGGAAGCAAAGAACATAAACGGAGGAGCTTGAAAGGGACATATATTATGCCCACAGTCACCCACCTCTTCCAATCAGACCCCACTTCCTAAGTCAGCTATAATGCCACCATAATTCAATCACCTTAGTCTTTGGGGCCATTTTAGAACTTAATCATAACAGACTCCAATGCACAAAATATTAAATGAAATTAAATGGAGTTGTTCTTATTTTACTGAAATAGAGGTATAAAATTTCTTTTCCTCTGACCTCAAAATTCCAACACCAATTTCTCAAAATCTGAAGGCTCTAGAGTCACAATTTAACAATAAACATAATGTGTATCCAAGCTTTCCTACAAGTCTTTATTGATATAAACTTTCCCTGATACATATAATCTGTTTTTGCAAAGAATCACTCAAATCTAAGACAAATTACTTAATTTCCACTTTTGTAAGCCTTTGGGACTGTGAAATCATCAATATTTGAGACTGGTACTTCTGAAGTACTCCTACTACCTGTGTTTTAGATATTTCCTCATTATTGGGACAAAACTGACACTGACAACTTAAAGGAGGAAAGGTTTATTTCAGCTCACAATTTGTAGAGGTTTTAGTCCATAGTCAACAGGCTCCAAGGCATGGCATAGCAGTGGAGAAAGACCTCATTACATGGTGGTGGGAAACAGAAGAATCAAGGTCCAAGAGGAAATAGGCCTTCCGAGGCCACGTCCCTAGTTACCCACTTCCTCTAACCATGTTGCACCCCCCAAATCATATTTAGCTACAAATATATAAATGGATAAATCCACTGATAAGTATCATAGACCCATAATCCTATCACTCCCCCAAGGCCCCACCTATAAGCACATGAAGCTTTGGGGAAAACCTACATATAAACTATAATATTCCACCCCTGACACCCAAAAGATTCATGTGCATCCCTTTATGCAAAATGCACTTTTTAGTCCATCATTAACAGTTGTCAAAGATGTAACTGTTTCAGCATTGCTGAAATGTCAAAGTCCTAAGTCTCTTCTGACATCTAAGGCAAACTCTCAGATGCAAGCCTCTGTTAAAATTTTTAAAAAGAAAATTAAACACTCCTAACATACAATGGCATAGGACAAATACTCCTATTCTAAAAGGTATAAATGTAGAGACAGTAATGAGGCCACAGGAAGACCAAAATCCAGCAGGCAAACATTAAATCCTAAAGTTCCATGTCTAGTACCTGGGGCAATCTGTGGCCAGATGTATACTCCAAACTGCTTGAAAGCCCCACCCCTACAGCACTACTGGTGGTTGCATCCTTCATGTCATCTACTGTGGGCTTGCTATGCTCATTCCTTGTGGTGTTCCTCAGACATTCCAAAACCCTGGCTTTTCCAACACTCTGGTGTCTCCACTGAACTTTTGGCTTCACCCTCATATTTTCATGAGCTGCCCTCTCAGGTGACTACCGCATGGCCTCCCAGTCCTTCTGAAATCTAGGTGAAAGCCTCCCAGATCACATAATTCTTGCATTCTGCATGCAAGTAAAACCAGCACCATCTGGATAATGCTAAGTTCTGCAGCTCACTTAAATAGTAGCCAGACTTCCACCTTAGTTGTAGGCATCTCTGAGTGTATGAATGGCTGAGCACTATGAACCAAATAATGAAGAATTAATTTCTTAGGTAGCTGCCATTCTAGAAATGGTGCTCTGGGGCTCTCTTCTCAAACAAAGCCTGTGAAGGGTGGAGCCTTATAGGTTCCCTATATACCCTTAAGGTACTGTCCTGTTGTAAAGCATGTGGGATTTTAATGCTAATCTTTTAGCAAACAAATTTTGCTCAGCTCCATCTTTGCAGGATCAACTTTACTGGAGTTTCCTTTCTAGCCAAACTCAAAAACTTGTACATCATTCTGCGAGGCTATTTGCTCTTGATTCTCAACGTAAAGCTAGCTAAAAGCCCCCAACAGTAGCCAGATGACCACTACAACATTAGACTATCTTGAAATTTCTTCTTCCAGACTAATTAGTCTACCACCTTTAGTCTGCTAGAAACTCTTTGGATATAAGCAAAATGTAGGTAAATTTTATGCCACATCATACATAACACACATGGCCTAGAGTCTGTCAGTGGAGTCCTTATTCTGAACGGAACCTCTTGAGCCTGATCTTTACCCTATGCATTGTGGTCAACATTCTGGTCTTCTCAGCTCTGACCAGAATCTCGTATCAAGTTAGGCTTATAAATAGGGCATGCTGGCACATACCTGTAATTCCATCACTCAGGTGGGTGAGGCAGGAAGATTCCTCTAAGTTCAAGCCAGTCTATGATACATAGTGAGTTCAAGGCCAGCCTAAATTACATAGCAAGAACCTGTTTCAAAAAAAAAAAAAAACAAAACAGTTTGGCTCACAGCATTCCAGGGCTATTCTTTCAGCTGGCATACCCTAACCTTTCTAAACTCCTCCCACAAGTCAGTTCCAAAGATTTCTGAACCACATGTCAAGAAGCATCACAGCAATGACCCCACTTGTCTAGTACTAAAATCTGCATTAGTTACCTTCTCACTGCTGGGACAAAATACCAGACACTCATAACTTAAAGGAGAAAAAGTTTATTTTGGCTCACAGGTTTCAGTCCATTATATGCTGGCTCAAAGGCAGGACAGCACACCAGGAGAAAGAGCTTTTATTGGTTTGATCCTGTGTCCCCCCCAAAACCTCATGTAATTTCGACAGGGCTGAGTCTGACATTCGTGATTGGTTGTCTAGCACTGGGATTGATGATGTGAGTGCTGCACCCGCCCGGGGTTGGAGCTGATGTACAGGGTAAGGATGAGGGGAACATGCATCTAGTTCTCTCTCTCTCTCTGTCTCTCTCTCGTTGGTTTACCTTGCTGTTTGGCAGCCCCCATGAATCGTGGCCCTGCCATGCCATGCTGCCTTGGAGGCAACTAAGTATGGACCGAAACTCCTGAGAACTGTAAGAAATAAACCTTTCCTTCCCTAATTTTGGGCATCAGGTATTTGTCTCGGCAATGAGTAAAAAGTAACTAAGACAGAGCTCATGACATGGTGGTACAAAGCAAAAAGAGGGATCAAGGGATGAGAGAAGATAAGCCCTCACAGGCCATGCCCCCAGTGAACCACCTCCTACAATTAGGCACCACCTCCAAAATCACATTTAGCTATAAACTTATTGATGGATAAATCCACTGACAAGTACCACACACCTATAATCCAATCACCACCCAAAAGTCTCACCTAAGAGTACATAAGGCTTTGTGAGAGCATCAAGATATAAATCATTACACTTTAATCGCATAAAAATGCACAGTAATTTCAAGTTACAAAGTACGATGACTGTCTCAAGGAAAAGCACATAGAATATCTGAGTTGAAAATAAAAGCCTTTTTTTTCATGGAACATTGTTTTTACTTCAAACAATTACAATTGTTCGGACTCTGATACCTCACTGATACTTTTTTTAAAATGAACACAGTAAGCCTATCACTTAAAGTAACAATTGTCAATCATACAATTCAACCTTTCTAATCAAACAGAAAACATGTATTCACCAGTACAAGCTTAGCAATTTCCTTTTTAATGAGATCTGTTAAAGAAATCGGGTGATATTAACATGTATGATATTTAATATTGTATGACATATCAACATATGGAAGATCTGCATAACTCAATGAATATTTTCCAAATGACCCAAGCTTAATGTTACAAACCATTCAAGGTTGACAACACAGTCACTGATTTGAATTTAAGACTGAAAGTAGAAAAGGTTCACTCACTGATACAGTTTCAGATTTCAGGGTTTCAAAAAACCATCATTTGGCTTTTTTTAATGTAATATCCAAAAAAGTATATCTACAATCATCTAAATAGCCACTAAAATACTCCTTCTTTCCTATCTTTGCGTGTGAAGCTAGATTTTCTTGTTATACTTCAAGCAAAACAATGTAATATATTAAATACAGAAGTAAATGTAAAAATCTAAACATTTTCTGTTAAGGCAAACATTAAAGAGATGTACAAAAGTATAAAACAATGCTGTTCTTCTGATTAATTTTTAAGTCAGCTTTCTATTTTAGAACTTATTTATATAAACATGTATTCATACGTTTAATGACAGAAATTGCTTTAAATTTCTCACGTTTTAATTTCTTTTTTTATTTTAAAGAGAACAAAACAAAACAAAGCAAATCAGAACAGAACAATGCAAGCAACACAGGACTTCTAAACAAGATAACAGGAAATCAACAGTGACTACCATAATGTCTCTAGTTTTCTTCAAAATAGTTGTCTATATCTTCACACACAATAAAATCAAACAGAATAAAATAGTATAAAATAAATCAAAACAAAAGAATGAAAGCATTACAAGACTTCAAAATAAGACAATAGGAAATCAACAATGGCCACCATGTCTCTTTTTCTTCAAAATACCTATCTATACCTTCACACATAATGACATCAAATAGCAAACAGACTAAAAGCAATCAAAACAAAAGAATGAAAGCATTAAAGAACTTCAAAACAATAGGAAATGAACAATGGTTACTATAATGTCTCTTGCTTTCTTCAAAATAGCTACCTACACCTTCACACACAATAAAATCAAATAAAACACAATAGAATACAACTAATCAACACAGAAGAATAAAAAGCATTATCAGACTTCAAAAAAAGATGATAAGAAATCGACAATGGCTCCCATGTCATTTTCTTCAAAATAGCTGTTCACACCATCACACATAATAAAATCAGATAAAACAATAAAACCAATTGAACAAAAAAATGAAAGCATTATAGGACTTTAAAATAAGTTAATAGGAAACCAACAATGGTTACCATAATATATCCTGTTATCTACAAATTGCTGCCCATACTATCACAGTAAAATCTAACAAAACAATACAGAACAAAACCAAACCTAACAAAACTGAAAACAACACAAGAGTTCAAGACAAGACAATACGAAAATTATCAGCAGTTACCACCTTCCTCTGCTAGGTGTTTCCTCCTCTATCACTTTCATAATATGTATTGTGTTTTTTGGATCCCACTAACTCCTTCTGTTTTTTATGCTACGAGTTCAAGCAGTTTCGCCCATGAACATGATCTCCAGTTGCATCCATTTACCTACAAAAGCCTCAAGATTATCATACTTTATAGCGTGGTGGCTTTCCATTGAATGAAATACCATATCTCTCTTATTCTGCAGTTGATAGGCAAGTGTTTTTCTGGTCTCCTGTCACATGGAACAATTGTTTTCTCTCCTTTGATTTTTAATCTATGAATTTCCTGATTAGTTAAATGTGCTTCTTATATACAGTATATTGATGGATCTTGTTTCTTGATCCACTCTCCCTGTGTTTCTTTTTATTAGTGACTTGAGGCCATCTACATTAATGGTTACAACTGGTATGCATTGGCTCCTCTCTGCCATGCTATCCTCCTGCTGTTGGGCCTCTACTTTTTCCCTTCATTTAGTTGCCTGTCCTGTTTAGCAAACCTCCCATGCTGCCGTTCCAGAAACCATGGTCATCTTTCTCTCTCACTAGACTATCCTTCAGCACTCTCTGTAGGGTTGGTTTGGTGGTCATGAATTCCTTCAGTTGTTCTTTATCATGGAAGTATCTTATTTTTCCATCAATTTTCAAAGATAGTTTTGCAGGGTACATCAATCTGGGTTGGAAGCTGTTTTCTTTCAGGATTTGAAATACTTTACTCCACATTTTTCTTGACTATTTAATGGTTTGTGTTGAGAAGTCTGCTATGATTCTGATTGGTTTTCCTTTACAGGTGATGTTTCTTTTCTTTAACTATTTTTTTTTTTTTGTCATTTTTAAGACAAGGTCTTGCTATGCAGTTCAGGCAGCCCTTGAGCTCACTTTGTAGCCCATGCTGGTCTTGAACTCACAACGATACTCCTGCCTCAGTCTCCTGAGTGCTGGAATTACAGGCATGCACCACCACACATGGCTCTAACAGCTTTTAATATTATGTTCTTTTGCTGAATTTCTTGGATCTTGATTATTACACATCTGGGTGTAGACTTACTTTGGTCATGGTTAGTTGTAGTTCTATGTGACTCGTGTATGTGTTGGAAGCTGCTGAAGCTGGAAATTGACCTAGGGCATGACCTAGACATAACCATTCCAAGAACAAAGAGGGCCTGGGGCAAACCATGTGAAGAAGCTACTTCAGCCTAGAGAACACCTAGCCCCAAGAAAATCTGAGGAGTGGGTTGCTTGGACAACAGGGTGTCATGTGACATTAGGTTGCTAAATGGTATAAACAAACTCCTCTGCAGTTAGGGGCCAGTACCTTTCCTCCCATCAGGAGGTCAAGGGCTCTACCTGACCCCAGCTTTGTCTCTTATTTTTCTCATCCTCTCGCAGTCCTTCACCCCAAGAACCTCAGGAGCTGCGTGGGTTACGGCACGTATCTGTATGCTAGATCCGTAACCCATGTTTGGGAAGTTTTCTATTACATCTGTAAACAGCCTTTTTATTTCGTTTTGTTGACCCCTGCTTCTTCGCTGATACCTATCACTCTTAAATTATTTTTCTTTGCATCGTCTTGCAGCCACTGAATTATTTCCTGGTTCCTTGTTATTTTTAAGAGATCTTTCCTTTCACAACTGCTAGCTGGGATCCTGTCTTTAAGGTCTGAAAGTCTATCTTCTCTTTCAAGCTGTTTTGCCAACTTTTGATTGACTTTTTTAAATTTCCTGGGTATCTTTTTGAATCTGTTTCATGCATTATAATTCCTTCCTATATTGTTCACTAAAGGTTTCCATCGTTTTCCTATGCTCCTCTTTTCTGTCTTTAGATATGCTCAACAGTTCTTTCAGCATGTTTGTGATTTCTTCTTTTACCTGAGACATTATTTCTGATCTGATTACTTTTACAGTCTCATGAAGTTGTTTCTTTACTTCAGTTGCTATCCTCTTGGAGATTTTAGGTGTGTCACTTCCTTTTCCTTCCATATTTCCCATACTTGTTCTATGTAGGCTGGAGGTCAGAGATTACCTTTCGCTCCTTTGTCTTGGCATTCTCCTGGGTTCCTCCGAACAAGCCAACCAGTTGTGGGGCCCCAAGCACTTTCCATGTTTGCTGCCCCACCAATGTGTAGGGGAACAGGCAGGCACCTGGGTTTCTCTGACCCCAGGTTCCCAGGGAGGTAGCAGAGCATGGGGTAGGCTTCTTCTGACCCCTGCAGCTACACTGGTGCTTCCCCGATGGCCAGAGGTGTGTGGGGGTGGGGGTGCTCCTCTCAACTTACATGTCTACACTGGGAGTCCCCCAAATGGTGGCACGCACAGAGGGGTGTGTTTGTCTGGTTTTCCCAGTGGGTGATGCTGGCCCAAAGGAAGCAAACATCGCCAATGGTGGCCTGCAGGTGCACAGGGCTTACCTGGCTGCATGTCCCTGCTCACGCTGGCTGCCCATAAGAGGCAAGCCTTCTGATGATGGGGCTGGTCAATGGAGGCAGATTTAGCTGGTTCTCTCTGCCCGAGCTGGCTGCCTGCAGAAAGCAAGCCTTCTGATGATGGGGCTGGCAGGCAGAGGTGGATCTGGCTGGTTCTCTCTACCCATGCTGGGTGCCTACAAGAACCAAGTCTTGCAATGGCAGCGGCCAGCAGGTGGAGGCAGATCTGGCTGATTCTCTCTGCCCTTGCTGGCTGCCGCAGGAAACAAGCCTTCCAATGGCGGGGGCCTGCAGGTGGAGGCAGATCTAGTTGGTTCTCTCTGCCCACACTCTTTAATTGCTAATGGTAGCAATACAACAAAACAAAACAAAACAAACTCCTTGTGCTCCATCAATAATTTTTGAAAATGTAAAATGAATCCTTTTTTTCACTTTATTTTAAATAGAATAAAATCAAACAAAACAAAACAATGAAAATGATACAGGACTTCAAAACAACATAATAAGAAATTAACAATGGCTACTATAATACCTCATTATCATCAAAATAACTGTCCAGATCATCAGATGCAGACATCTAAAATTTATCAAACAATACAAGAACTAAGTTGAATCTTTATTTCAGTTATCTTTTCAGAAATTTCAGGTGTGTGACTTCTAATTTCTACTATGCCTGCATCTCCTGAACTTGTTCCGTGTGGGCTGGAAGTCTGAGATTTTATTTTGTTCCTTTGTCTTGACATTTTCCTGTGTTCATCAAAATCAGCTCATTGCTGTACCCTAGGTGCTTCCTGCATTGGCAGCCAGTCCATCAGTGTGGTGGATTAGACTAGGTACCTGAGTACCTCCAACCCAGGTTTCCTGGAGGAGTGGAGAGGCATGGGATGGTGGTTCACCAGTGCTCCCGCAATGGCTGCAGGCTTCAGAGCATGGCTTCTTTGGGCCTGCGCTGAGCTCACCAGATCACTCCAGACCACTGGCACATAGCCTCAGGGCGTGGTTTCTTCTCTGGGCCAGTGTTGGGCTCACCAGATTTCTCCCAGCACTGGCGCATGGCCTCAGAGGGATGGCTTCTTCTCCAGGCCCACACTGGGCTCACTAGATCTCTCTGGGCTGCTGGCATGTGGCCTCAGGACATGACTGGGGTCTTTCCAGGCCACTGGTGCATGGCCTCAGGGAGTGGTTTCTTCTCCAGGCTAGCACTGGACTCGCTGTGACATTGGGGTGTGGCCTCAAGGCATGGCTTCTTCTTATTAACTTCATTTGTTTACAGGTTTGGTTCAGTTCTGATATTTTTTCCCTAATTTTCTGTCTAGTTGATCTCTCTGTGACAATGGGGTATTGAGGTCTCCCATTACAACTGTGTTATTGCTCATTTGATTTTCCATATCTACCAACAACTGTCTTACATAGTTGGGTGCTACTGTATTAGATGCACATATATATTTATGATTGTTATAGTATTTGTGCTGTCTCCAGCTTTCTCATTAACCCCAATCAATCTTGTGTTATTCTCTTTGCTTCCTTTTGTAGCTGCTGATTTCTCATGGTCTCTTGCTATTTTTGAGGTATCTTTTTTTTCACGATCACTAGCTGCAATTCTGTCCAGAAATTCTACCCTTTCCTTCATTCAATCCGTTGCATATATTTTCAATGGAAGTTTTAATCTCCTGGATCTCTGTTTGGATCTGATTCGTGGATTCTATTTCTCTCCTACTTGGGTATCTTTTGTTTCCACCTTTTTCTAAGCTCATCTATTTATTTGTGTCTTCTCTGTTTGATTTTAAGCATCAATTTTTTTTGTTTTTGTTTTTTTTTTGCACATGAGAGATCATTTTCTCTATAGCCTTTTCCACCTCTCATCATCATTTCAGAAAGTGCCAGTGTTTGACTTCCAACTTCATCAATCTCACTGAGTTCCAGCCTATGTTGGGTGGACTGGGGGGTCTGCATCTTGACATTCTCCACTTTTTTTTCATTTTGTCTTCTATGTTGATACTCACCAACCTCCCATGATACATAGTTCTACCACTAGCATTGAGGCCTCTCTCAAGGAGGAAAGAAGATGTCCATACCTCAGGGGACTATCCTCCAGATGTAGTTGGTTCTTTATAGCTATCCCAAGAACCTACCTTCTTCTGGTGTTTACATTTCTGTGATAATATCCATGGTACATCCCAGAAATATGCCAGAGCCGATGTTGGTGTAACATGGATCTTAAGAAGTTTGAGAGTCACTGCTGTAAAAGCAACAGTCTGATTCATCAGAAAAGTTCCCCTACCCTTCATAGGAGCAATTTTAAAAAGAAAAAAACTTAACTGTTATTGTCATCAGCATAGCTCTTATTTAATTCAGTACAAGTAAAACAAGTATTTTTTAAAATACAACTAAACCCAGTTACTAATCTTAAAAACATTAGTTTTCCTCAGCAAATACCAACCTTGTTTTTTCTGCAATATAGTAAAAAGAAATTTTAGAATCCCTAAAAATTTTCTCATTGTGAGTTTCTCTACTCCTAATGCTTAAATTAATGTTTAAACACTCAGTGGTTTTGGACCAAATGCAGTACATTTAAAAATCCAGAAATGAAACAAAAGCATCAGCTTCCCCTGCTTATAAAGCCATTCAGTAGATGACATATAAGAATAATTCTAAAATTCAAAACTACACTTGGTGACTGCTTCAATCATCTTTTCAGGTCTACATAAAACTATACCAAGTAAATAAAGTTTATCAAGTTTTCAGGATAAGACAAAGCAATATAACTACAAGAACATATTTTGGTTTTCTTTTTAAAAACTTCGTAAGTGGCAGCCACGCAGGCTGGAGGAGATTCAGGAAGTCAACCTGTCCTCTTGTAAACCAGTGGCAAATGTTGGCTGGGAGGAGAATCAAGAAGCCAACCCACCCTCCTGTAAGCAAGTGGCAGCCATGCAGGCCTAAAGGAGATCCAAGAAGCCAACCTGCCATCCCATGAGCCAGAGGCAGTCATGGGCCAGGAGGAGAACCAAGACACCTACCCGCCCTGCCATGAACCAGAAGCAGCCATGCAGGCCAAGAGGCAAGTAGAGTGCCATTGCCACTTCTCCCCACCCCCATAAGCAATTGGCTGATTCAGAGGAATACAGGCTGAGGTGACAGCAACTGAAGTTAAAAAACAACTTAACGCTTGTATTGTTTGATTGACTTTGGAACCCTAAATCTGGTAGTCTGAGCATGTATTTAGAGGATAACAATATGGAATACAGTAACTAGGGGAGACTTCCTTCCTGTTTTGTTTTTGAAATCCAATGTTCTTCTCACTGTTTTGTTCTGTTTTATTGTTCTGCTTTATTCCTTTTTTTTTTTTTTTTTTTTTTTTTTTTTTTTTTTTTTTTTTTTTTTTTTTTTTTTTTTTTTTTTTTTTTTTTTTTTGCAGCACTGGGGATCAAACTCACAACCTCGCACCTGCCAGACAGGTGCTTAAGCCACTGAGCCAAACTCCCGGCCCTGGGTTTTTGAGGCAGGGTCGCACTATGTAGCTCAGGCCAGCCTTGTGCTCACGTTGTGGCCCAAGCTGGCCTCGAACTCACAATGCTCCACCTACCTCAGCCTCCCGAGTGCTGGGATTAAAGGCGTGTGCCACTGCTCCCGGCTATTGTTTATTCCCTTTAAAATAAATTTTTTAAAATAATAAAAAAACTTCACACTACTTAGCTTTCATTGATAATATAATTAGTCTTCCAGTAAGGTTACAGTGGTACCACGATTTTTAGTAAACCTGAAAGTACTTAGAGAAAATTTAACATACTATGGTGAGAAGTAAGTAATGAGACTGTATCCTTAGTTATAGAATTTCAAAGACAAATTGCTTATCTGTAGCACAGCTCAGTTCTTTTCCCTAAGTTGAGACAGAATATTCAAGGGGAGTAAGGGGCATACGCAATACTTACGACATTTGTAGTAACAACAATTGAAGGCAGTTTTTTGGCATTTACTATACACCAGACACTGTTCTAAGTATTTTGGTTTTTCCTGTTTTATTATTTGTTGTTTGGATTTGTTTCATTTTATGGGGGACTGAACTCAGTGCTTTTACACAGAGCTATATCTAGACCCATGCATTAGTCCAGGTTTCGCTAGAGAAACATAAAACACAAGATATACAAACGTATAAAAAATTACAAGATTGGCTTATGATGGTCCGCCACAGAGTCAATGAGGAAGCATGCAGAGGGTGTTTGCATGCTGGAGACTAAAGGATTCAATCCTAGGTCTAAAGTTCACTGAGTGTTCCATGCAAGTCCGTATCAGGAAGCTGATGGTTTTTGTCAGAAGGCTGAAGAGTCTATGCCAGAAGGCTGAAGGATCCAAGGCAGAAGCCCAAGAGTCTGCATTAAAAGCCAGGAGATGATGTCCAAGCTAAAGGTAAAGACCCGAGATCCTCCAAAGAAAGTAACCCCATCTGTATTTCCTCATTTCCCTTTTACACCATCTAGGCAATGAGCCACCCTAGAGTGAGTCCTCTACACTCTAGGGTGTAGAATGACAAAGTTGATCTAGCTAAACTTCTCAAACTGACAGTATCAACCACTACAGTTCACCTCTTGTCAATCTGGCAACCAGACACATTTTTTAAACCAGTCTCCAGAGACAAAGACATGCATATAATTGTGCCTAACATGTTACACCTATTGTGGTGGACTGATAACTGGTGGTCAACTTGTAATACCAGCTGAACTGAATCAGCCTGGTGATGATTGTAGGTAGCCCACCTGAGGACTGCTGTCAAGATAAAAAGGAGAACTGGAGAAGACAAAGTAGTGAAATTGGTTCTCCATGGTGTTGTCAGTTCTCCTGTTGCTGTTGGTTCTCCTAGATGAGTTTGTCAAACTTCTTTCCTGATAAGAACTTGGCTGTTCTCATCGTCAGAGGTACTTGGGACCTTGCTGTCACTGAGAACGGCTGCACTTCACTTTAGGGGAGCTCTGGTATTTACTGCTTCCTGGCTACATGATGTGTGCTGTTGAATCTCCTGGAGAAGGTTGTCACTTCCTAATATGAACTCTGCTATTCTTGTTGGAGGAGCTCAGGACCTCGTTGTCATTGAGGATGGCTGTGGTACTTTTCAGAGGAGTCCTTGTCCTTACTTTGAGCATCCCTTCCTGGCTCCAGTGCAGAACCCTCAGCCTGCTGGCACAGATCCTTCATCCCACTGGCACAGACTTTCTAGCTTCTACTACTGACTCTTGGGCCTTTCCAGGGCAGATCCATGTAACAGACTTGCATGAGATATTGTCGTGGGCTCTAGGCCTCCAGTCAGATTCATGGTGGGGGCATTGTCATGGGCTCTAAGTCTTCAGCTCGACTCATGCAGGATATTGCCATGGGATCCAGGCCCTCAGCTGGATTCTTTGGGTCTTAAGTGTGTGGACAGATTTCTTGCACTCTTCCTTTTGTATTTGACACTTTGGGTGACCATTATAAAACAGTACTATAAATTATGTGTCCTGTATGTAATTGTTTTCCTTGCAATCTCTAACTACAACAACTATCCTGTGTACAAACAGAAACACACTGATTTCCTCACCAGAGTAGAAGGTAAGTTCTCTTTGGTTGATGCTTACTCTTACCATTTCGTAACTTCAACATTATAACACAAGTTTAACAATCCTTAAAAAGCAGTATTAAGTCTATCAACATTATATCACAAACATATTAGGGGAGAAATAGTACAATTACAATCCTCTTTCCTGTAGTTGATCACGGGGTCACAGCTGTTATTTAGAACTACGTCCTTGCACTACCCATTCTGTATTACCTTGGCCTTCAGCAAGCACCTCAGCAGGTCTTGGTTCTTTCCCTGGTGGAGGGACCCACACCTGCATTCCTGAAGGTTCTGGACCATTTTTCATTCTACCTTGATTAGGCTGTTGTGGTTTCCCATTGCCTTGAATAACGGGATGGTAGTGC
Source organism: Dasyprocta punctata (assembly GCA_004363535.1). Lineage (NCBI taxonomy): Eukaryota > Metazoa > Chordata > Mammalia > Rodentia > Dasyproctidae > Dasyprocta > Dasyprocta punctata. The sequence continues at coordinate 58,790 of RJWM01001705.1, read as the reverse complement.
TAATAAGAGGCGCTCTAAGGGGTCTCCTGCATTCCACATATATTCTTTCTTTCCTCCACTGTGTAGTAGTCCAATTTCCCCCTTGATAGTCTGGGTCAATCACCCCTGACAATACTGAGACTCCCTTTTTAGCTTGTTTCCTCAGAGGCATGAAGAGAACAAAATGACCAGGGGGAAGTCTTGGCTTCCAGTACAAATGGTATCATTATTATGCTTCCTGGTACAAGCCTTCATTCCTTTGCAACTAAGACTTCTAAACCAGCGGAACATAAGGTTGTGGTGACTGGAAGCAAAAGTTTTGCTAGTAGATCATTAGGGGTAATGGTGAGTGGTAACATTCCTACTTCCACCCCTTGATTAGTGGTAGACTGACAACAGTGGTCAACTAGTAACACCCAACTGAACTGAATCAGGGTGGCATTGGGTGTGGAGGCCCACCTGAGAATCATTGCCAACAACATAAAAAGAACTGGAGAGGAAGAAATAGTGTTGTTGGTTCTCCTGATGCTGTGAGTTCTCCTGGAGGAGCTCATCATGCTGGTTTTCCTGATACGAACTTGGCTATTATCATCATCAGAGGAGCTTGGGACCTCACTGTTGCTGAGGATGGATGTACTTAAACAGGGGAGCTCTGGTCCTTACATTGAGCATCACTTCCTGGCTCCAGAGGGAAAGATGGTGTGCTATTCAATCTCCTAGAGAAGCTTGTCATGCTGGCTTTCCTGATATGAACTCAGCTGTTCTGACTGTCAGAGAAGCTTGGGACCTCACTGTCACTGAGGATGGCTGCACTTCTTTCTAGGGAGCTCTAATCCTTACTTTTGAGTGTCACTTCCTGGCTCCAGTGCAGATCCCTCAGCCTGCTGGCACAGATCCTTCATCCCACTGGCACAGACTTTCTAGCTTCCACCACTGACCTTGAGGCCTTCCCAGCACAGACTGGTGCAAGAGACTTGCATGAGACATTGTCATAGGCTCTAGGCCTCCAGTTGAACTCATGAAGGGCATTGTCATGGGCTCTAGATCTTCAGTTAAACTCATGTAGGACATTGCTATGGGATCCAGTTCCCATGGAATCTAGATTCTCTGGTTCTTTAGTGTGTAGACAGATTTCCTGCACATTTTTGTATTTGACTCTTTGGATGACTATTATAAAATAATCCTACAAATTATATGTCCTGTATTAGTTAAACTGTTTCCCTTGCAAACCCTTACTACAATAAATCGTATCTCTCATCATGTACCAAACTAAAACAAGAATGGATCAAAGAGCTAAATGATAAAATTGAAACAACCTGCAGGAAGATAAAACAGATAAAACTGTTTAAGTCACAGTTGTAGACAGGATTTTCTGAACAGAATCCCAGTTGCAAAGGAAATAGTACTAAGAATCAACAACTGGGATCATATCAAATTTAAAAGCTTCTGCACAGCAAAAGAAATTACCAACCTACTGCAGAGGGAAAAAAAACCTGCCAGCTTTTACTCAGACAGAAAACTGGTATCTAGAACACATGAAAAACTCAAAAAAGTCAAACCCTTCCCTAAAATAAACCAAATCAAAAAATTGTCAAGTGAAATGAATACACACTTCACAAAAGTACAAATGGACAACAAATACATGAAGAAATATTCCATATCACTGGCCTTTAGGGAAATGCAAATTAAAACAACACTGAGATTTCCATCTTATTTAACAAAGAATGGCCATTATCAAGAAATTAAATAACAGATGCCAGAGAAACTGCAGGGAAAAAGAAATCCTTCTACACTGGGGGGAATCATTGATGCAATCATCATAGAAATCAATATGGAGATTCCTCAAAAGAGTAAAATTAATTCCATTTGACCTAGCTATTGCCCTTTTGGGTATCTTACAGAAAGAGTTAAAGACATCATCCTACAATGATATACATAGTAATACCATGTTTATAGCAGCACAGTTCATAATAGCTAAATTTTGCAAGCAGCCTATGTGTTTATCAAAATATGAATGGATAAAGAAAATGTGGTATTTACACAGTGTAATACTACTCTGTCATAAAGAAGGGTAAACTCTGTACTCATTTGTAGCAAAAAGGATACACCTTGCAACCATAATGTTAAGTTAAATCAATCAGACATGTAAGCTTAAATATTGCATGGTTTCTCTTACATAAGAAACTCAACTTACAAATGCACAAAAGATAATAGGAAGCAGGGAGACAGATCTTTTTCAAATGGAAAGGGGATCAGAGATGAAGGGAGAGGCAAGGGGGGGCATGAAAAAATGAATTAAGATGTGTTATGTAGATGTACCAACTCCACACAAGGAATGTAAACATTAAGTATGGAAAACACACACACATACATAAATAAAATTTAATGGTATGTTATTGTGTGTTTAGTGGGTACCAAGTGTACTAAGTAAGCACTTTACAAGGAGGACTGTTAAATCATTTACAACTTATAACATTGTAATTATCATTTTATAACTGAAAAAGCAAATGCAGTTAATTGATGAAGTGCTGGAACAGAATTTGAACTCAGACCTGACTTCAAAACCAGTTTTTTCCCACTCTACCAGGTTATACAGATTAAAAATTAGTCTTTAATCATTCATGAACAAAATGTCTGTAATACTATCTGTTATGATCTGAATGTATCCCCAAAAATGTATATGCTCAAAGTTAAATGCCAATGTCAAACAATTAAAAAGTAGGATTTAAGAAATGATTTAAGTTATGAGGGAAGGGCCCTAATGGTTGGGATTAGAGCCCTTATGAATCCTGGATCTCCCTGTCTCCAGAATAGTAAGAAATAAATTTCTGCTCTGTATAGATTATTCTGTCCACAGTATTTTGTTACAGCAAAATAAGTATAATAAAACACTATCATTCAGTCACAATTACAAAAAATAGTGCAAATTATGTGCCATTCATGGTTTAACCTCTGATGGTTACAAGCCAGTTAATGTAAAAATACGTCACATCTGGCACTGGCAAGTAATGCGGTTCTTACATATAAAAACAGGCAGGCAAAACATCAAAACTGAGCAAGTTGTTGCAAAACTTATTCAGAATAATGCACTTTCCCTTTACATGAAAACAATGCTATAAATGGTAATTCAATATCCTAGCTAGCTCATATTTAATTCTAAATAGTAGTTTATCAACTACACCAAGCTACCATTTATAAATATAAGGAAATAAATGTGTGTCTATTCATATTCATATGCTAAGTTTGAAACTGGGACCTCTGAAATTTATTTGCCTCCTGAATGACACCTAAGGGTGTCAGTGAGAACAAGATGTCACTGACACCCTTAGTAACATGGAAGCCTTGAAGAGAGGCAGTTATTCAGCAGCAGAATCTATGATAAAAGAAAAGCAGCAATGATTGCTACTGGAGAATGTACAATCACATAAAAGATGGCATTTCTTCATGCAGGTATCATTCACTTCCCAAGTAATTTAAATAACTAGGAAAAGGGTTTTCATATTGCGAACTTTTATTCTATAGAGTACTTAACTCTAGGGTGTTCGTAAGTCAAGACTAATTGTATCACAAGTTAATTTGATATACTTAGGAAACACGTCTTTCCCTTTTTGTCTCTTTGTATTTGGGGAGCATAAAATTATAAATTGAATGCTTAATAGTCAATTTAGCAAATGTTACAGCTTAAATTAACACATGCAACTACTTTCTCTGCATTCATTTGGTACAGAAAATCTCTATCGCCATGCTATGGTTGATTTTTTTTGCCCACTGTTAAGTGGTCTCAACCCTCAATTAGTATATATATATATACCATGCACCTGGTTTTATACTGATATTAAATAAAATCTAATTAGGCAATCAGTTAAGGAAAATATATAAACCCAATAACAGTAATAATTTTAGCTATGTCCCATTAGGTACATACAATTTACTAGACATTATGCTGATTGATTTAAATTACTTCATTTAATCTTATAACAATCCTAAGAGTTAGCTATCAACCCATTCTAAGTTTGGCAAAGTAACTTCTTTTTCCAAAGTCACACAACTAACACACAGTACAGTGAGGTATACGATCAAAACTACGATTTTAAAATTTTCATTCCATTCCATTCCATTTACTGAGCATCTAAGCGGGGAAGATTTACAAATGATGGACCTAAAGATATTCACATCCCCACATGTATTCAGCAAGTATTAAACTACTATAATGTTCCAGGTACTGTTTTAAGGGAAAGAAAGAAAAGGGCGGGGGGTCTACAAGAAAAAAATAGAAACAAAGCTTCTGTAAATGGGAGGGGAAGAAGGATTGGGGGGAGACAAGGAAGAATTAAAATATGCCATGTTAAAAATACTGTATGATCGGCATATCAAAAATGTTACATTCCCTGATTACTACAGTGCTATTTAGAAAGCCAAGATATGGATTTAACCTACGTGTCCATGGACAAATGAAAGGATAATGAAAATGTGATGGGCTGGGGATATAACTCAGTAGTAGCATTTGCCTTGCATATGCAAAGCCCTGGATTTCATCACCAGTACCACAAAAGGGGGAGTAGGGAAAGGGGAAGTAGGGGGAGAGGAAACACTAATTTCCCTGCTTATATATGTATTATGTATTATACTGTATATATGTATTATGTATACACTGTATATATGTATTAAAACACCACACTCTAACCCATAAATATGCACAATTATTGTGCTAATTAAAAAGAAAATGAATACATAAAAGTTTTTTTAGAATACTTTCAGATTTATAGAAAAATTCTGAATACTGAGTTCCTACTACCTCCACTCACTTTTTCCTACTGTTAACATCTTAAATTAGAATGGTAAATTTTTAACACTTAATGAGCTACTACTACTATATTATTAACCAAAGCCCACAGACTTCAGATTTCTTCAGCTTTTAAACATATTTCTTCACAGTTCTAGGTCCGATCCAGGATGCCATACTATATATACTTGTTCTTTCTCTTTTTTAGATCTTGTAGCTGTAACAACTTTACAGACTCCCTTGCTTCTCATGACCTTCAAAGTTTTAAAGAGCACCAGTAGGGACCTTTTTTTTTAACGCCCCTCTATCCTGTCTTAATTTCTAAACTTAAAATATTATATTCATTACATAAACTCATTGTGAACCAAAGTTCAGTTCAAATTTTCCAATTATTAATCAACACATGTATGTAAACTGCTCTACAAATATTTGAAAACTAAAAGGAAAAAATGGTCACTATTCCAAATGAGTACAATAAATCTATAAACTATAAGCATTAAACTAACAGCTACATTTCAGTCCTGATCTCCCCTACCTCCACAACCATGCTATATATGTCTCTGTATACCAGGTATGGAAAGGAGTAAATTTCAACATTATAAAGAAAATTACAACTATCTGTTCCTAGTTTTAAAAAAATACTTTTCCAAGACATCATCTAAATAAAACCACTTTAAAAATTCATGTAAAATATATTTCTGTGTAAATTGTTTATTCCTTCTTTATCAGTACATGTTTGTGATACAGAATGAATACATTCATTTTGGGAAGCTGGTACATGTGCATATTGCATCTCAATTCTTTTTACCTATTCCTTCAACCTTCCCTATTTCTAGATCTCTTTCCTATATGCAAAAGCTCTATCTCCCTGTTTCCTCTTATCTCTTACTTTGCTTTTTAAATTATTTATACTTTGAGTTTTTCATGTATGAGAATTCTTGTGATATATAAGCTTCTATGTCAGATTTACTTCATGATGGTCTGAAGGTACACCCAATTTCTCACAAATGACTCAAAGTTATCCTCCTTTAAGGCTGAGTAGTAGTCCATTGTGTATCTACACATGTCCTTTATCCACTTATCTGTTGATAGACATTTCCTTTATCCACTGATGTGTTGATGGAAGTGTTGAGCCACTTCCAAGATTTAGCTATTTATGAGTAGGATGGCTACAAACTTGGTTATGAATAGATCACTGCAATATGATGCATTTAACTCCTTTGGGAATGTACCTAGAAGGGGAATAGCTGGGTCAAGTGGAATTATTAATTTTAGTTTTTTGAGGAAGCTCCATACTTATCTTAATAGTTGTATTAGTTTACATACCCACCAGCAATGTAGAAGGATTCCTTTTTCCTCACAGCCTCATCAGCATTTGTTATTTTTTACTTTCTTGATGATAGACATTCTTTTTGAAGTAACATGGAATCTCACCGTTGTTTCAATTTGCATTTCTCTAATGACCAGAGACAATGAATTTTTTTTTCATGTACTTATTGTCCATTTGTATTTCTTTTTCAGAGAAGTGTTTATTCAATTCAATTGCCTATGTTTGCCTGCATCTTTTATTTTGGAGGTTCTAATTTCTTTGAGTTCTTTATTACTCCTCTGTCCAACACATACCTGGCAAAAACCCATTCTGTAGGTTGTCTCTTCACTGTTATTTCCTTCGCTGTTCAAAAGCTTTTTGATATAATCCCATGTGCTGATTGTTTTATTGTGCAACTGGAGTTCTCAGAAAGTCTTTGCCTATACCTATGTCTTCAAGAATTTTACCTATCTTCCAGTAGATGAAGTATTTGTTTTAAAATCTAGTTCTTTGGTCCACTGTGATTTTACTTTAGTACATAGTGAGAAATATGTGTCTAGATTCAATCTGTAATATGATGACATGTGGTCTGCTAAGTCAATGCCTTTCTTTGCATTCTTGTCTTCTTTCATAGACACCTCAGAAGTGGTACAAACTGCCCGATGAGACAGTCATACGTATACTACCGTTGTTTAAGCCAGTAGAACCAGTTGAACTCAAATCAGAGCTGCCGACAAACATAATTTGTACCAGCAAGACATACAAATTATCGCCCTATTGTGAACATATTTTAAAACCAAAGAAACAAAACCACTATTACTATATAGATTCTTCCACAATTAAGACTTTTAAATTACTTCCCAGGTATACAAACTCAGCCTAAACTCCTCTTCACTCCTACTTCAATAGAAGTTGTAAACCTCTCTCTTCTGCATTCATAAAGCATATCTACTGTCAATTCTTATTCTTTGCTGTTTTAAGTTTTTAGTGTGTCACTATCAGCACAAGTTTGAGGTCAGTCTGAGCTATGAAGTGAGTTCAAGGTCAAGCATCATGAAGAAATTATAAAATTTAAAACACCTTATTAAATTTTCTAGAACCTCAAATATTCTCACTTTACTGGGCAAAGCTAAAGATTTCAACTAGTCTTCATTCGTGTACCCTCTTTTCTCAACTTAGTAAACTACAATTCTAAGACCCTAAACATTAGGGTCTTATGTATTTCAAAACCTTTCTTTAACAAGACACAATAGAGATGACCATAGTCGTGGTAGTAGTGGTTATGACTGTCATGGTGGAAAGACCAAATTAAGACATTTCAAGGTCTTTAGTACAAAATGTGTAATATTATAACCCTCTCTACCTTACTAAATTTAAAATAACAATACTAAACAACTAAGATTTCATCCAACAAAATTCTTACCTCCTGATTACTATTTCAGTAAGTTTCTCAAACATTAAATAATAAATGCCCTCATTCCTTTCTGAAAATATTTTTCTCTGCCATGCTGGTACCCTAAACCTTACATCTGATATGATGGTTGGGTAAACAACACAAAGTGGCAAGTAAAAGAAGTAAAAGGAGGTGGAATTTAAAGATGTCTACTCTGTATCAGATATTCTGTATGTGGTATTTAGGACTTACCACAGCTACAAAAAGTAGGTATCATCAACCCTGTTTTGCTAATAAAGAAATACTCAAAGAGACTAGATAAGATGCCTAAAGGTCCCTTATGCACTAAACAACAGAGTAGAGCAACTGGAGTAAGCCTTTCTGTCACCTCTCAAATTCTTTACAGTATTTCTTCAGAACCAGAAACAAGCTCCTCAACAAAATTTCAAAGAGACGATGAAAAATACCTATTAAATGCATCACTTGATAGCACACTACTCAAATTTTCCACGGAACCTAATCATCAGTAATCATGCATAACAGATGTAAATATATCCAAGACCTCTACACTGCACAACTTCTGGAAACATTTTTAGAAATGTGAATGGTGGCCCTTGGAGTTGCAGTATATAGAAGCAATATCCCAAATGTTTCTCTTAACACCTTGGGAAGACTTTTTTTTTAAGAAAAAACTTGAAATTAATTTTTTTTAAAAGAAATAAGCCAGCCAGATGTGGTAGCATACACCTGTAATCCCAGCACTAGGGAGGCTAACGCAGGAGAATCGCCACAAGTTTGAGGCCAGTCTGAGCTATGAAGTGAGTTCAAGGCCAGCCTGAAGTGCATAGTGAAGCCCTGTCTCAGAAAGGTAAAAAACAGTCAGGCACAGTGGCACACACCTGTAATCCCAGCACTCAGGAGGCTGAAGCAGGAGGATCAGTGTGAGTTCGAGGCCAGCCTGGGCTGCAAAGTGAGTTTAAGGCCTGCCTGAACCATACAATGAAACCCTGCCTCAAAAAAAGACCAAAAAATAAAAAAGGCAAAAATAAAAAGAGATAAGCCTTCTAAGTAATTTTTTTAAAGTTATTTTAGGAGAGTCAAGATGGTAGAGTAGGTGCAGGCAGCAGCTTACAGCACCTCTTTAACCTGGAAGTCAAACAGCTAGAAAACATCTACTCAGTAAGGAACAGAGAGAGTATTAAAGCTAACAACCGTAGAAAAACAGAATGGTAACATAAATGACGCAGTCTGCAGTGCCAAGCCCGACCTCCAGAGGGCAGCAGACCCAGACTCTGCAAGCCTAACTAAGCCTGAAAAGCACTGTCTGCCCCAATAAACAAGGGCCCAACAGTAGTACCAGATAGCAATAGGAAAAACCCAGAGTTATTGCAAGCTGTAAATCCAGTACAGCAGTTTACTCTGAAACTTACTATTCTCACACGGCAAGCCAGCTTTGGAGAAGAAATCCACTGCAGCACGCTCCATATCTCAGAGTGGTGCAACAATGAGCCGTTTTAGTAAGGAGCTGAGAGACTGAGTTACACTAAGGATCAGAAGGCACACAACCACCACTCTTCAGGGGTGTGGGTACACCCTGCCACAGTAACTGGGTTAGAGACAACCACAAAGACAATTATGGGGAGGGGAATGATTAGTTGAAGAACCCCTCCAAAGTTTAACTAATGGGGACCTCTAGCTGTAAAGGGCAAGGTGATCCTCTGTGACAAGGAATGACGCTGTGGTATTCTGAGGCAGCTGTTTGGTTTCCCTTCCTGCCTTCCCCAGTACAAAACTCAGTGGTCTGTCTGCTTACCCACCCACCAACTTGTTCAGGGAGATGTCTCTCCCTAGATGGTCCCATCATCTCCTGGTGCACAGCCTATTAAGTTACATGAGGAAACACAGCAGACAAATTGGTCACTGACTGTCCCTCCTCCTAACTTTCCATGTCCTGTCCCTCCTCCTAACTTCCCATGGAGGAAGTTTTTTAATTCATTACCCCTATCTTTTAGTCTTTTAAAAAAGTTTTACTTCTTTGTTTTTCCATGTTACCAATATCTAATTGTATTTTTTCTTTAATGACTTCTATTTCTTACTTTTTTCTCTTCACCTTTTTTATCTTGCTTCAGTTTTTCCCTTTCTGCGCCCTCTATTTTACTGCTTTACTATGACTTCTAGTTTTTATGATTAACTTTCAGTTTACTCTATATTACTGCTATTTTCTTTTCTATTGCTAATGATGATATGATTGTGCTTTTAATTGACCTTTGTTGTATTTACATATCTGGCTTATCTTTATTTTGTGTATGTGTGTGTGTTTTGTTTTAACTTGGTTTAGTTGTTTTGTTTTAGGTTTTTTTGCTTTTGTTTTTGGTAGTACTAGGGACCAAACTCAGAGACTCTGCACTCAGCTGTGTCCCCATTCCCTTTTTTTTTTTAATTTTCAGTAAGTTTCTCACTAAGGCACTAAGTTGCTTAGGCTGGACTAGAACTTGTCTTTGTGTTGTCATCATCACTTAAGTTTGTTTTTTTTTTTTTAATCTCTGAGTTCTCAAAAGAAAGCTGGTAACTAAGAAGACCCTCACATAATACAAGAGATAATCATCCAAAGAGATGCACAAATCTTAACATAGAAACAGAAGAAGTATGAAAGAAAACAAGGAAACTTTACTCACCAAAGGCCCACAACTCATTAGTAACTGAATGCAAAGATACTGAAATGGATAAAATCTAGGACAAAGAATTCAAAAAGACAGATTTTTAAATTTATCAATCCCTTGAAAGAGGAGATAAATAAACAGCTGAATAAATTAAGGAAAACTACTCAGGACATGAAGGAATTCAACAAGGAAATTCTGAAGAACCAAACAAATTTTAGAAATGAAAGATTAAGCCAAATAAAAAACTCAATGGAAAACCTCACCAACAGATTTAATGAATCATAAGACAGAATTTCAGGGCTTGAACGTAAAGTTCATGAGTTACCATACCCAGACACTAATAATAAAATACGTTAGCTGGGTATGATGGCACAGACCTGTAATCCCAGCATTTGGGAGGCTGAGACAGGACAGCATTTGGGAGGCTGAGGCAGGAGGATCACTGAGAGTTCAACGCCAGCCTGGGCTACACAGTAACTTCAAGGCCAACCAGAACTACAGCCCAAGACTCTGTCTCAAAAAAAAGGAACAAAACATCCAAGAACTCTGGGACACAAGTTAAAAACACCAAACTTAAAATATTTTATGTGGAACAGGGTACTGATGTTCAGACGTTCAGGCATAGAAAATCTCCTCAATGAAGTAACAGAAAATTTCCCAAATCTTAGAAAAGATACAGACATCAAAGTACAGGAAGAATTTAGAACCCCAAATAGGCATGATCAGAAAAGAACCTCACCATGTCATATTATAGTTAAAATGCCAAGAATACCAAACAGGAAGGAATAATGAAACTTGCAAGACAGAAATACAAAGTCACCTGTAAAGGCAAACCCATCAGAACATCTGCAGACTTCTCTGCAGAAATTCTGAAAGCCTAGAGGACATGAAATGATATAGTTCAAGCCTTAAAAGAAAATAATTGACAATCTAGATTACTATAGCCAGCATAGCTGTCATTCAAAATTGAAGGAAAAAATAAAAACCTTCTAAGATAAGCATAAAGTAAAAATTAATGAACACTAAGCCACCAATGTAGAAACTAGATAAATGATCTTTCAAACAGAGGAAGAGGAGAAAAACTACTGAGAATCAGGAAAGAATTCAACATTAGGAAAACAACAACATAACAGAAATAAGTACATACATTTTTATAACTGAATATAAATGGTCTTAATTTTTTAACTAAAAGAAAGACTGGCAGACTATACTTAAAAACAAATCACCACTCTATGCTGCCTACAAAAAAAAATCTTACTACCAGCCGGGCGTGGTGGCGCACGCCTTTAATCCCAGCACTCAGGAGGCTGAGGTAGGAGGAGCGTTGTGAGTTCGAGGCTGGCTTGGGCTACAACACGAGCACAAGGCCGGCCTGAGCTTCATAGTGCGACCCTGCCTCAAAAAACCAGGGCCGGGAGTTTGACTCAGAGGCTTAAGCGCCTGCCCTGGCAGGTGCGAGGTTGTGAGTTCGATCCCCGGTGCCACAAAAAAAAAAAAAAAAAAAAAAAACCACAGGGCTGGGAGTTTGGCTCAGTGGCTTAAGCGCCTATCTGGCAGGCGCAAGGGCGTGGTTTCAATCCCCAGTGCCGCAAAAAAAAAAAAAAAAATCTTACTACCAAAAAGACACACAGACTAAATGAAAGGATGGAAAACAGTATTCTGTACAAGAAGAATTCAAAAGTAAGCAGTAGTAGCTAGTATACTCAAAGAAACAAAGAAGAATACTATATAAGACCACCAAGAGTACATAACAATTATAAAAATATATACACCAATCCAACCCACCCAACTTGATAAAACAAATACTGTTTGGCATAAAGAAATATATAGATCCCAATATGATAATAGTAAATGATTTCAATACTACACTCTCACCAATAGAAAGGTCATCCAGAAAAAAACTTCAAAAAGACCAAAGTTAAAATATACCACAGATCAAACTGACTTAAGAGACATCCACAGAATATTCTATCTGACAACTATAGAACACATACTTTTTTTCAGCTCATGGAACATTCCCCAAAACATCGTATTTTAGGCCATAAAGTCTTAAAAAATATTTTCTAAGAACTAAAATAATTTACTGCATCTTATCAGATCATAATGGAATGAAACTAGAAATCAACAGCAAAAGAAACCATAGAAACTATACAGAATACATGAAAATTAAATAATTCACTTTTGAAGGACCTGTGCATCATTGAAGAAATCAAGGGGAAATTTTAAAACACCTGCAATCAAATAAAAATGGAAATACAACATACCATACAACTTAGGGAAAAAGCAAAGGCAGTTCTAAGCAGTTTATAGCTCTAAGTCCCTACATCAAAAAATGAAAGTTCTCAAATAAATAACCTAATGATACACCTCGATGCGTTAAAAAGAAAAAAAAGAACAAACCAAATCCAAACTAACAGAAGGGGAAAAAATAATAAAGATCAGAGCTGAAATTAATGAAACATACACTATAAAAACAATGCAAAAGATCAATGAAACAAAGAGTAGGCTCTTTGAAAAGATAAACTAGATTGACCAACCCTTTACCAAACTAACCAAAGGACAAAAAAGACCCAAGTCAGTAAAATTAGAGGTTGAAGAGGGGGTTGTTACAACAACCACGACTGAAATCCAGAAGGTCATAAGGACTACTTTGAAAATCTATCTTCTAATAAATTGGGAACTACATAATAGACAAATTTCCAAATATGTGACTACCAAAACTGAATCAAGAGGATATTAAGAAAAAAATATACCTAAACAGATCAATAACAAACAATGACATTGAAGCAGTAACAAAATGTCTCCCAGCAAAGAAAAGCTAAAGACCAGATGGATTCATGGCTAAATTTTGTAAGATCTTTGAAGAACTAACACCAATGCTCTTCAAATTATTCCTTGAAATAGTAAGGGAAGGAATGTTTCCAAACATGTTTTGAGAGGCCAGTATCACCCTTTTATATTAGACAAGGACACAACAAATAAACAACAACAACAAAAAAGACCAACATCCTTTATGAACACAAGATGCAAAAATCTTCAATAAAAAACTTAGAAAACAAATGCAACAATACATGAAAAAGATTATACACTATGATCAAGATGGTTTCACTCCAGAAACGTAGGGGTAGTTCAACACACACAAATAAGTAATTCTCCACATAAATTAAATCAAAGAAAAAAATTACATCATCATCTCAACTGATATATAAAAAACTTCTAACAAAATCTAACAGCCCTTCATGATAAAGTTCTGAAGATACTAAATATTGAAGGATTATACCTCAATATAACAAAGGCTATATAGAACACACCTACATCAGTATCATACTGAACTGGGAAAAACTGAAAACATTTCCTCTAAAATCAAGAATTACATAAGGATGTCCATTGTCATACATCCTACGTAAGACGGTACTTGAAATTAAGCCAGAGAAATTAGACAATAAAAATAAAAGAGACAAAAAGAAGTCATAGTATCCCTATTTGTAGACAATATGATTCTATACTTAGAAGACCTTTAAGACTCCACTAAAGACTCAAAGCTGATAAATAAATTCACCAAAGTAGCAAGATATAAAGTCAACATTAAAAAATAAATAGTTTCCATACTCCCAACAACAAACTGAGAAAAACATTAGGAAATCAATTCTATTCACCATAGCTTCAAAAAGTGCCAGGCATGCACCAGCACTTTGGGGGCTGAGGCAGGAGAACTGCAGTGAATCCCAGGCCAGCCTGGGCTACCTAATGAATTGAAGGCCAGCCTGAACCACATAGTGAAATCCAGTCCTGTTTCAAAACAACAAACAAAAAATTTTTAAAAAATAATAATAGCAAGGAATGAATCAACCTAACCTAAGAAGAAAATATCTCTACAATGAAAATTTCAGAACACTTAAGAAATAAACTGAAGAAGACATTAGAACATGGAAAGGTCACCCATGTTCATAGATAAGCAAAATTAACAGTTAAAATGTCCATATTACAAAGAGCAATCTGCAGATTCAAAGCAAGCCCCACAGAAAGTTGAATGCTAGTGGGGATGTAAATTAATGTAACTACTATGGAGATAAGTACGAAGATACATCAAAAAACCTATAAATAGAATAACTATATGACCTGGTTAGTTATACCACTCTTCAGTATATACCCAAAGGAATTATAGTCAGCTTATTATAGAGATATCTGTATACCCATGTTCACTATGGCACAATTCAAAAGAGCGAAGATACTGAAGCAGCACAGCTGTCCATCAACAGATGAACAAATAAAATGTAATATATATGATGAAGTATTACTCAGCCATAATGCAAAATGTAATCAGGTCACTTGCAAGAAAATGGATCAAACTACAGATCATCATGTTACATGAAATACTAACACAAGTTAAGTATTTTAGTACACATTTCTAGTTAACTGTTCACCTCATTTTCACTTAACTAGTAGGACACAAATTCTTTAGTCTACTTGATCTGATTATTATTCTTTTAAAGGTAACCTTCACCGGGTGTGGTGGTGGCCACTTGTAATCCTAGCACTTGGGAGGCTGAGGCAAAAGGACTGCAGTGCATTCGAGGCCAGCCTGGGCTACATAGGGAGTTCAAGGCCAGTCTGGACCACATTGTGAGACTGTCTCAAAAAAATAAAACTAAAACAAAAAATAAACAAAAAAAAAAGTTAACCTTCTATATCTGATACGAACGAGGTAATGATGATCTGGGTGCCTTCTTTTCCTTCGTATATTATCCCCACCTATTCTTTGCTACATGTTAAAAAACTTTTAGAATATTCTTACTGCTTTAATGCAATTCTAGTCTTACCCTGATGCTTTGCATATCAAAATAGTGTTTGACTACTTAAGAAATTCTTTGTTATTTTCTTAATAAGTATTTAAGTATGTAAAGAATAAGAATTCTAAATAAAAATGGCTACATCACCTGATAGCTTCTCTTTTATTGTTATGAATAAAAAAATTTCTCTGGAAAAATATGAATAACGCTGGCCTTAAATGTTTTGAAGGTCCAGAATTTATAGAAAAAAGTATCTTTTCATCTTTACATTGAAATTTCTCCAATCACACATTGTAGTTAGGTATTTTATAGATATTACAAATTCAGTAGGTCATTTTAAAATAAATACGACATAGCATATATTCAAAGAATATTCTTGCCATAAAAAGTTACATTAAGAAATTCAACCCCTATTCCTAGAATACTCCCATTGCATAAAAAGCTTTGTGATTCAGTCTGTGAAACTATTTTATAGTCGTAATGTAATTTTTGTAATATTCAGCACAGTACCTGCCTGGCAAGCTCAAGGCCTTGCGTTTGATTACCTGTATACCAAAAAAAAAAAAAAAAAAAAAAAAAAAAAAAAACAATTTTTTTGTAATATTGTTCAGAAATGACAAATCTTCATACACTAAACATAGCGGGTTTTGTTCTGTTTTGTTTTTGCCTTTTTGAGTCAGGCTTTCACTATGCAGTTCAGGCTGGCCTTGCACTCACTTTGTAACACAGAATTGCCTCAAACTAGCAGCAATCCTCCTGCCTCAGTCTCCCAAGTGCTGGGATTACAGGCATGCACTACCACATTAAACATAGGTTTGATTTGGGGCTGTATCTGGTGATCATAAAGTGGTTTACCTAAATTAGAAATACAACTTTTGAAAAGAAAATATGACCATAAAACAGGAAGCAAGTTTTCTTATGTTGCTGTAATAACACCATCATTAAAATATATTTATAGCTATATTTCCTTCCACCACACTGCCTGCTATGGTTTACCACTCATACATTCTAGAATGTTGGGTAAAAATAAATTTTAATAATTTTACAGCCATATTTCCTACCATTATAGGTAATGTAAGAAGCCCTGAAGGTTTTCTAAGAATCAAATTATTGAACATTTGAAAGTAGTTATAACAATATAATCTTTAAATTTAGTTAGTTGTTACTGAATCCCCCTTCTTATACTATACTGAAAATGCATATTACCATTTGGCATACACCTGATACCAACCTATTCAGTCAGGTTTTACTTTTGTTATACACACACACACACACACACACACACACAGAAGCGTGAGAGAGAGAGAGAAATAGAAAGAGAGAAAAATCTTATTTCTTTAATCCCCTATATAACTGTCCTGGTTTCTTACCTCACTGTTACCTGTCAGTTTTGCCTCCAGGACAATCTTCCCAACAGTCACCATATATTTTCATTTGTTCATTGAAAAACAACAGTCCAGGGCAACCCACTCAGGACCAGCTTTCTTTCCCCAGTAAATATTTTCTGCTCTAAAAAAAAAAAAAAAGAAAAGAAAAGAAAAGAAAAAAGAAAAGAAAAAACAAGTCTAATCCCATTTGAGTGCCTTGAACCTGGCTTACCACAAATTTAACCTAAAATTGCACCAACTCATCTTCTATCCCCCCCCCCAAAATAACTGTAATACTTAGGAAGCTCTACATTCAAGAATTATTCAATTATGCCTTTATTTTCCTCAAAAGTATTAATTTAGAGCCGGGCGTGGTGGCGCACGCCTTTAATCCCAGCACTCAGGAGGTTGAGGTAGGCGGAGCTTTGTGAGTTTGAGGCTGGCTTGGGCTACAACGCGAGTGCAAGGCCGGCCTGAGCTACATAGTGCGACCCTCCCTCAAAAAACCAGGGCCAGGAGTTTGGCTCAGCAGCTTAAGCACCTGTCTGGCAGGCGCGAGGCTGTGAGTTCGATCCCTGGTGCCGCAAAAAAAAAAAAAAAAGTATTAACTTAGTACTTAAGATTATCTATATTTTCAGAGTTGTACACATGAACTAAGAAATACCCAAGAAAACGTTTAATCACCCACCTCAAATTTTCCAGACAGCTGCAACACAATCACTGCTGTGTCATCTCCTATACCATGTCTTAGTCTATTCAAGCTGCTACTACAAAATACCTCTTACTGAGTTCTTTAAAAATAACAGGAACATATTGCTCACAGTTCTGGGGTTAGAAAGTCCAACATCAGGGATTAGGTGGTTGGTATCTAGTGAGGCTCACTCTGTTTCACAAACTCTGTACCTTCTTGCTACATACTTCATAAACTCTGTACCACCATAAAGTCTGTACTTGGTTGCTACATCTTCACAAGGGCAGAAGAAAACAAGTTCCCTCAGGCATCTCTAACATGAGTGCCTAACCCAATTCCTGAGGGCTCTGACCTCAGAACCTAACCACCATCCAAAATTCCTACCTTTTAATCCCATCAAGGAACAGATTAGATTTCAACATACAATGCGGGGGCAGGGGACAAACATTAAGACCATTAGATAAAGCCTACCTTTAGATTCGAGGGGGAAAAAGTGATTATATTTAAGGAAGAGTTAAAAGTTACATCCCAGAGAAAGCTCAGTGGTTGTTTACTCAGTTGTAAACAATGAAATACAGGAATGTCAAAGTAATTCCTTTTATACAGAAACAGAGGCCCACAGGGGATAAGTGGCTTGCCCAGGTTTATATAGAGCCAATAACAGTATCCAAGTCACCAGATTCCAAGATCAAAGATTTTCAACTATATTCATTCATTCGAATTACTAAACAGGCATATGCTAACTGAAAGGTAGAAGACATAAAAGACACTGTATTATTGCACCAATGTCAAATTTCTAGAAATGGTAAAACTAAGGAGACAAAAGGCAGATCAGTAGTTGTCTGGAGCTGAAGACAGGAGTAAGATCTGGCTACAAATGAGCAACAGGGAGAAAGATAAAAGTTCTACAATGGGATCGTGATCACTTATAGTATGTAAATCACACCTAAGAAGTGGAAGTACATTTTCGAGGTTGTTTAAATCTGTTTTCCTAGGTTGTAATCCTAATTAGTCCCAAATAAATGTAATTTTCTTTGTTCTCAAAAAAATATATTGCTAAGAAGCGGCTCAATAGATAAGGAATTCACACAACTCAACAGAAAGAATACAAACCCAATTAAGAAGCAGAAAAAAAGACCTAAATAAACATTTTTCAAAAAGAACACATAATTGGCCAACAGATATACAGAAATTTGCTCACTGTCACCTATAATCAGAGTAATGCAAATCAAAACCACAATGATACAGTACTGTATACCTGTTAGAATGAGTACTCACATAAAGACAAAGGAACAAGTGTTGCCAAAAATGTGAAGAAAAGGAAGCTCTTGTAACACCATTGGTGGGAAGTAAATTGGTACAGTCACTATGAAAAACAGCATGAAAATTGCTCCAAAAATTAAAAATACAACCACCATATGCTCCAGTAATCCCCTTTTGGGTATACACTGAAAGGAAATGAAGTCAGTATGTCAAAGAGGTATATGTACTCTCATGTTTATCAAAGCATTATTTACAGTATAGCTAAGACATGAAATCAACCTAGTTGTATCCATCAATAGATGAATAAGCAAAGAAAATGGTATGGTCCGTCAGTAGCTGAGGGAGATTGGTCCTAAGACACTTTCCAACCCCATGAGTAACCAAAGCCACAAAGACCCAAACGCCTGCATAACACACACAAACCTACTATATACTTTAAATCATCTCTAGATCATTTATTATACCTAATGCTACATAGATTGATATACCATAATGTTTAGAAAATAATGACAAGGAAAAACAGTCCATTTTCAGTCAGATGTAATTTTTCCCATTTTCAATCCTTAGTTTGTTGGAAGTTTGTTGTTGTTATTGTTGTGTTTGCTTTGTAATACTAATACCAAGGATTAAACTCAGGGTTTCATACATACTAAGCAAGCACTACACCACTGAGCCACATATCCCTATTCAACTAGGTTGATTTCATGTCTTAGCTATACTGTAAATAATGCTTTGATAAACATGAGAGTACATATGGAAGTTGACATGAGAAGTTAAAATCAAAAGAATTCCGTACAGACTTTTGTTTAAATACCTCAGATCTGTTTAAGCCTCTCTATGTAATTCAGTTGCTTTTTCACAACTTGCTATTTTTGTCCAACTAGGTATGTAAGGTTCAATTGTCTTTGGTCTTCATTTCTGTATGAGGACTTCAGTTCTGCAAAAAGTTAGTATTACATAAATGTGTATGTTTTTCTTTCTCCTGATGATCTATCTTATGTTAATTTCATTCTTAGGCCAAGACAAGAAAACATCTGGAAAGGATGAAGGCAAACTTCTGCTTCCCCTACATTGTTGTTTGGCTACAACCGGAAAACACTAGGCTAAGTGAAATAAGCAAGGCACAGCAAGTGATGAACATGTTAAATAACTTGACTATATTAATCACTTCAAAACATATACTAATCATTTTAAAATAACACAAAGTTACAGTTTTTGTTGTTGTTTTGTCTGGTTTTTTTTGTTTTTTGTTTTTGAGACAGGACAATGTAGTCCATGCAATCCCTTTTGGGGTATACATCCAAAGGAAATGAAGTCAGTATGTTAAAGAGTTATCTGTACTCTCACATTTATCAAAGCATTATTTATACTAGCTAAGATATGAAATCAACCTAGTTGTGTTCATCTACAAATGAATTAGCAAAGAAAATGCAGTACAGTCCTTCAGTATCTGAGGGAGACTGGTTCGAAGATACTGCCTACCCCATGGAAAACTAAAGCCACAAAGAACTTGCTGTAGAACTTGCTATGTAATGTAGATCTGGCTGACCTCAAACTCACGATTCTCATGCCAGGTGAAATCACAGGTATGTACCACCATGCCTAGCTAGTCTCAATTTTTATTTGCCGATTATATCTCAATAAAACTGAGGAGAAAAAAAATTTCATTTCAAAACAAACCACATTAACAAAGAAAAATTTTAGCTTTAAGACCTTAGAGCTCTCAGGAAATTACATATCAAAAAGCACTGCATCCTTAAACCACAAAGAAATCACTTTTTTTTCAAATCTGAACCTTTTCCCTTTGGAATTTCCAAAACTTAGATACCTTGCTTTTTCAACCTTACATTTGCAATGGAAACAAAGTAAAACCATACACACATAGGAAAGCTGTACACAATTCCTATTAAAACATTTACTGTTATCTCACTATTCCAAACCTTAGCAGATAGTTACAGAACAGAGGATGCATTCCTTATGTATTTACCTAGTATAACAAAGCTGTTCCAAAACAGACTTCTTTGGTAATTTCATTTTCATTACAACTTTGTGCTACTATAATTTATATACTAAGATAATATTTTGCTAATAAGAACTCCTAACTGCACATTATCAATTATTTTTATTATTTGCACAATAGCAATTATCTTTATTATTTAGAACATTTTTAGTAAATAAGCATTTCTTCAATTTACTTAGCACTGGGAACATAATAGTCTTTGCTTACTTGCAAATTAAAAATAACAACACATCTCTTATCCTAAGTACATCTGACAACTTTGAGGCATCAAGTTGATACTTTTAATACATGAACCTAAAAATAAGTTTTAGTTAATGGAGGCCTAAATGTCTATGATTATGCCAAAGAAAGTAGTCAGAATTATTCAAGTAAACCTTTAGTTTTCATGTTGCTGAAGCTCAATTTGCTAAGAGTAAGGAGGGGCCTTTTGGCCTCAACAATTTCAAATACTGCACCACCTTTCCAAGCCTTAGAGTTTAACTTCATAAAAAAAAAAGAAAAATCTAAAACCTACACAGAAAGCAAAATGTCTACCTTGGCTTAACTCTACTTTTAAACAGGTTTTCGGTTTTTTTGTTTGTTTTTGTTTTTGTTTTTTGGTACTGGAGACTGAACTCACAACCATTTATGCCACTCAGCTAAATTCCTGGCCCTATTTTTTGAGACAGGGTCTTACTAGGCAGTTCAGACTGCCCTTGAACTCACTTTGTAGCCCAGGCTGGTCTAGAACTCACAAAAATCCTCCTGCCTCAGCCTCCAGAGTGCTGGGACCATAGGCGTGCGCCACCACGCCCAGTGAATAGTTTTTTTTTTTTAATTACAATCTTTGACATTTGGTAACTGAATGAATTAAATAGTTATTCAAGGAATTCATGATATAAAAACTGCAACAATCTCTACTAAATATATTTAGCCTTTAGGTGCAAGTACAGTTCCATCTGTTAGAGAAATTGAATCAGATCCCTAATGATTAGGGCTCTCATTATCAAATACTTCTTCCTTGTGAACTTTTCACAATACCTGGCTTAAAACTGCTAAGTTTTTACTTTAGTTTGAGTTTCCTTCAACTGACAAAGGCTTTTTTTTTTAAACATTATCATAATGAAGCATATAAAGATGAAGAATTTTTTTTTTCTAAAAACCAACTCATACAGTCTGGTACACTACAGATGAAGTTAAAAACATTAAAAGACATGAGAATGAATCCTAAGAGATTAGAGGAAAGGATTATGTTAAACATTACCTAGAACAATAATGTGATTGATACATGGCTTTAACAAGGAACCATCTCCTTCCACATCCCTGGGGACTGAACCCAGGGTTTTACACATATTAACCATGGGTTCTACCACTGAACTACATACATTCTGAGTTCCATATCCCTTTTTATATGGACTTACAAAATCATTTTTAATAAACAGTATTAAACCTTTCACAACTAATATCCTTCTGATCACTAGCCTACTGTGTCAAAAAGAAATGAAATGGTTATAATGAACCTAGTGTAACATAACTGATGTTTTATGAACTCTATAGAAAAACATACTGTATAAAGATAGGGGAGGGTAGGGAAAAGGGAAGTAAAAATGATCAAGACACAATATGTACAGTCACCAATTCCCCAAGTTAAATGTAATTATTATGTTCACAAAGATGTACCAATAATAAAAAAGGGAGAAAAGATAATTCCTACATTTCCTTTCCCTACCATTCTCAAGAAAGGATGACAAATAGGCAGAAACAGAAGGAAAAAGAAAAACTAAAGAACTCTCCTTTATGTGCAAGTATGGCAAGTTCATCAGCCAGCACAATCCTCAGCCTCTCTCAACCTACCTCTCTTCCTAACTGTCCCAAATGTCCCAGACAATCAGCTTAATATACAGAAGTTACAAATTATGTTTTCCCATTTTATCAGGAATAGGTATATTACCACCAATTGTATTAAAATTATAAAAACAATTATGAAATCAGATCTTTTTAAACATTGATATGGCCTAGCATGTGGGGCTCTAGGTTCAATCCCCAACACTGAAAAAATAAAAAATATATATATATAACATTGGTTTGCTTTTACAGGTTTGCGAGGCTTGTAAATATTTATGACCTAGGAAAACTTAATTATGGTTCTAGGCATTAAAAAGATTTGGTATCTCAACGGTATTTCCCTTCCAAATTATCATTTAATGAACAAAACTATCACAAAGAAATATTTAATAAAAAAAACAGTAGCTTTTAACAAACTATGTGTGTGTTTACTAGAGCAATCCTACCTTTGCACTGAGCTGTGTACCTGTCTTAATTACTTTTCTAAATAACTAAATAACCAACACCCAAAGATAAAGGAGGAAAGATTTTTTTAGTTCAGTTTGTGGTTTCAGTCCATAACAGCTGGCTCCAAGACAGGGTGGCTCATGGCAGAGGGGCAACACTTCAATGTGGCAGAAGATAGCAAAAGCAGCAAGAGCAAAAAGGTGGGGGGAGGAGCCAGCCTCTTTTCCTCTATACTGTGTGCAGGCTCCCTGCCCCAGGGCAGGTATAGCACTCAAATTCATAATCCCAGCACCAGACAATGAACCAATCACAAGTCACAGATTCAGCCACCTTTGAAAAGCTCACCTCCCCCCATGACAAGAGGCTTTTAGGGAGGTTACAGAGACACAATCCATAACAATACCCGCCTTTTTTTTCCTAATTTTAAGACAGGGTCCTGCTAAATCTCTGAGTTGTCCAGGTTAGACCTGAACCTGTGATCTTCCTACCTCTACTATCCATAGTGCTAGCCTGAGCCACTGTGCCCAGCTACAAATACTCTTCCTAAAAGATAACTTAAACCAAATGGCAGCACAAGCCTGCAATTCCAGCACCTGGAAGGCTGAGGCAGGAGAATCATGAGTTCACAGCAAGCTGGTCTACACAGTGAGATCCTGTCTCGAAAGTAAATAAATAAGAGCAAAAATAAAAATAAACAGAAAGAAAACTAAACCTATAGTTCTGCTTTCATAAGAAAATTCTTAATATTGACATATGAAACATAATCCCATAAGCCTTACTTGCTCTTCTTCCACTAAAAGGAAAATGTGCAGCATTTAAAGCTTAAACTTACAGAGGTTGTATGATCAGAATATTTTAGAGATTAATACAAAGTTATCCAATCAAAAAAAACTTCCACCAGCTAAGTAATAGGGTTAACTGTATTAGTTTGATTTCTAATTATTCCAAAGAGAAAACTGTGGACTATGAAGGGTGATTGGGGAAGGGGAAATATAGGCAAGAAGATACAATGTAGAAGAAGCAAGGCTGAGATTTTTCCCTGAGACAGGAATCATTAAAATATTTACTTTTCTGAGGATAGTGGATGTGCTCTTTGTTATCCATAGCCTTTCATTGTATGAACAGAATCTCGATGCTGATAAAATTTAAAAAATAATCTGTAATTCAGGCTGGCTTTAAACTCACTATGTAACCCAAGCTGGCTTCAAACTCCTGCCTCAGCCTACCCAGTGCTTTGACTACAGGTGAATGCTGAGATTAAAGACGTGTACCATGACACAGCAAGCAAGGTAGAGACTTGAGACTAATCAATTTAGAAAAATATTTTAAACATGCACATACCCATACGACATTCTTCTAGTAGGGATTCTTCTTAAACACTCTTTAAAAGTCAGTTGCAAGTATGCTTTTAAATATATTTAACTGTCTCATTACAATGAGTTACAATTTAAAAACTCAAATTGCAAGTTATTCTACTATATGGTACAGAAATATAAGCCAGAGAATCACTCAAGGAGAAACAAAAGGAATTCTTTACTGATCCTCTAACTGCTACACTACTGGTGACTGAAAAAGAAAGCTGGTATCTCATCAAAAAGGACTGACAGAACCAGGATTGATATAAATACAAAAGCACTGTAATAGTAATACATTTTAAGTTTCAGAGTTGCTTAGAATCTCAATTTTTTAAGTAAAGAAACTTACTGACATTTTTAAAATATTTACTTCTATGGAATGAATCACTTTTTTCATATTTATAAATGTGCTATAACCCGGGGCATTTATCATCTCATTAAACAACATATTTACTAAAGTTTATAGTCAATCAAAACTGATCATTAAGGAAATTGGAAAATCTATTTTTTTAATTTTATCAGCATTGAGATTCTATTTATACAACAAAAGGCTATGGAAAACAAAGAGCACAACCACTACCCTCAGAAAAGTAAATATTTTAGTAATTTTAATGTACATTAGCTGGGCATGGTGGCACACGCCTTTAATCCCAGCACTCGGGAGGCTGAGGTAGGAGGATCGTTGCGAGTTTGAGACCAACCTAGGCTACAAAATGAGCTCAAGGCCAGCCTGAACTGCATAGTAAGAGCTTGTCTCAAATAGACAAAGAATAATAATAATTATTATTATTTTAATGCACATACCATTATCAATTTCTAGACCTGGATTAAAGAATATGTGAATGATCAGAAGTAAATCAAACTAGCTGATTATAGTTTAAAAATCAAAATTAAGTGTCACTGACCACAAAATCAAAATAGTGTCTGCTTCATATTCAAAGGCATGAATTCAACTGAGACCAGCGGAACTCACTGCATCATACTACAAGAGATATCAGTAACAATGGTTAACAAGTGACCTTTGCAGTATTTCTCTCCAGATGTCTGAAAGGTCCAGTTTTTTATTCAAAGTATTTCTACTTTTGATAAATACCTACCTTAGCGAACAATTAAAATCTCCACCCACAGAAGACTCTACTTGAAACAAGCTTATGCTCTCTCCCTCTCCCAACTCTTTTGCTCTCTCCCTCTCCCAACTCTTTTGGCTCTCTCCTTCCTTCCTTCCCTTCTTCTCTCCCTCTCTTAAATTTAGGACTACAGACATTGTGGGGGGAAAAAAACACACAATATATACAAAGGGCCAAGAACACACCTAATCTTCTGATGCACTTCATAAGAAGGGTAAGAAAATAATTTTTAGAAGATACTTTCAGGGATTCTTAAGAAATTCAAGAAACACTTGGTTTCATTAGTTCAGATTATGAAACGATGATTTAAACTAATGTGCACTACACAACATATGCACCCTACAAATAACTATCTACAGAAATATGCTCATAGCAAGCCCCTTACAAATTAAAATTTTATGTTATTCCTGTCAAAAAGTTCAAACATCTATTAAGATACACTTTGCTTTGGCACTAGCTCCCCCTCCAGACCAACCTACTAATACAACTGCCTTTAAACACGCACACACGCACATACATTTAAGTAAAAAACACACACGTTTTTCCTGCCCACTAGCAAATTTCAAACTTTACCACTTTGAAAGACATGCTTATTCCTTACAAATAACTAGTTAGTATTTGAACAAAACACTGCAGAATGCAATTAGAATGACTGTTTCAGTTCTACAACTCTTAAACAGAACTGACTTTGTAGGAAAACAACTTCGTGACTTTTTAAATTCAAGAACATTCTTAAAATACAATCTATCTATATAGTGCCATATTCAAACTGTTTTGAATCACTGTCCTAGTAAACCACAAAATACCCTTCATGTTAACTCATCGTTTGATCAGAGACAGTTTTGCATCCATTTCTGCAATCTATGCAAGTTCCATTCCAGCTGTTAAGCTCTTTAATTCAAACAGAATTCTCGATTTATACAGCAGCAAAATCTGTGCCTCCAAACCATCCTTATGTATTCTTTATAATCTAGTCATCTAACGCCTTACGTTTTTCCATCCTAAGCCTGTAAAATCACAAATTCAAATACTTGAATTTCTTTCCCTTTAATGCTTTAATATTTATAAATAATTAAAATCTCCATACACAATATTTCATGAGGACAGCAACATACAGGATCTTATTATCTAGCATTAGGTTACAGGTTGTTTTAAGAAAGACAACCTAATCCATTATTTTAGTAAGTGATTTCTCTTCTACTTTCTATATGATGTACCTCTAAAGATTTATGAATAAAACATGAGATTCAAATTAAGAAAAAATGTATATCAACCTTTTCCCCGGAATGACAATTAAAAAAACTATAACGCAACCTGCTTAGTTTCTACAGAGACAAGTCAAAGGTAAGTCGGTTACTTGTGATAAATTTAAACTGAGAGAAAACTTTGTTTTGTCCCCCTGACCCAACTCTAGAGGTTATCTACCGGAGTCTAGCTTTCCTTGGGTCCACTTTCTTGGGTTGAATTAAGTAAACTGTTAGATCAAACACAGGAAGAAAAAAACACCAACTATTTTATCCAAGGCCTCAATCGAAAGGGTCAAACAGGGCACAGTGCTAAAAGCTCACCAGGGATAAATACTAACCTGACAATGTCATTTAACTTAAGAAACACGCTGCGTCTCTGAACCTTTCCGTGCTTTCATGAAAAGAACAGGTGCTGCACCCAACAACTCACTCACAACCAGGACTAACCTCGAACTAAGAAGGATGGACTCGGTTAACCTTCCCAAGTAAGTTTCTATACCCAATGCCTCCGGCTTGTTATTTGCACATCAAAAGAGGGTACTGAGGCACTCCCGCAGTCCACTGCCCCGCACTGGCCTCTCGCCGGAGCGAACCTTTGTGCGCGTTCCCTCCCTGGGTCCTAGCCCGGGAAGCCTGCACGGAAACCCGTAGCGCACAGGCGTCCTCCTTCCCACAGTCCGTGACTACCGGGACCGACAAGCGAGAAGGAAGGTGTGCCGAGAGGAGAGATGAGGAGACAGCAGGGACACCTCCCACCCCCGCCCCCATCCCCGCTCGCTCCGCGGCTTCGGTCCCTGCCCAGAGCAAGGATGCGCGGCGCCGGGGGCACCAAGGCGCCGCTCCACGTCCCGACTGCCGGCGGATGCCCCACAGCCCCGGCCCACGCCGCGCCGAGGCACCACCAGGGCGTCCCCGGGTTTCCCTCCCCACTTTTCTGGGAGCCGCTGGATAAGCAGCAACAGGCCCCGGGGGTCGCCCGGGGAAAAGAGAAGCGACAGCTCCGCAGCCTCCACAGATCCCGCGCTCGCCCAGCCCGAGACCCCGAGACGCGCGGGGCCCGGCTTCCTGACGCCCCCTTACCCGAGGCGGGAGCGAGGCGGTCGCCGCCGTCCCCCGTTGCCGCCGCCGCCACGGCCCTCAAGCCGCAGCTGCCCGGCTCTGAGGGAGCGGGAGGGGTGTCTGGGTGGAGGATGCTTCTCCCGACTGAAGGGAGAGGAAGAAACGGAAACAGGAACCGCGGCCGCCGCTTAACGGAGCCTTCGGAGCCACTGACTGAGCGAAAGCGAGAGCGCGAGGCGGCGCGAGCCGGGCAGTTCCTGACAGCGCGAGACCGAGACCGAGCGCGAGCCGGGTCCAGGGCGCGCGACCCCGAGCAGCGCCGGCCCCATTCCGCGAGGAGAGGGAGGGGACCGGCCGGCTGGGGGCCGGGCGGGGGGCGGGGGCCCGAAGCCGAGGGAACCCGGCCTCTCGGGGCGGCTGGAGAGAAGGCGCGCACGCGCCGGAGCGGTTCCGAAAACAAGCGCAGGCGGGGAAGCCTCGGCCGGCTCGAGCTGGCGGGCGTGCGCGGGGAGAGGGGGCGCGCGCCCCTCGGCGTCCCAGGCTTCTGGGAGACGGCGCGCATGCGCCGGGCTCTGCCTCCTTTTGGCGTCCCTGGCATGTGCCGTGGTCCTCCCCGCCCCCTTTCTCGCTGCGCCCCGGTTTAGCGTAGCTGCAGCATCCAGCGCCTCGCTGAGCCGCGGGCTACAGCGGGACGGCAGAGTGCCAGCCGGGCGGCGGCTGCGCGGGCGCGGGCGCGGGCTCGCACACGGGCGTAGGCCGCCCTCTACCGCCTGAAGGCCGGAGGCTGAGGGGCGCAAGTGGAGCGCGGGTCCCCGCGCCGAGCAGAGCCGTGTCTCCGCAGCGCCGGGAGACGGCCGCCCGTGCCACTACGGCCCGCGGCCCTGAGGCGCACCCGCGCCGCGCTCGAGGCCCGCGCCTGGCCCTTCTTGGGGTCGCTGCTGCGGTGCAGCTCTCAGCGCTATCACACAATGGCGAGGCTCCCGCCGCGGCGGGACG
This sequence comes from Dasyprocta punctata, assembly GCA_004363535.1. Taxonomy (NCBI): domain Eukaryota; kingdom Metazoa; phylum Chordata; class Mammalia; order Rodentia; family Dasyproctidae; genus Dasyprocta; species Dasyprocta punctata. The sequence continues at coordinate 30,480 of RJWM01001705.1, read as the reverse complement.
CAGCCCCACCTCATCTGCCGAAGCTCTGGTTCCACGTCCGCTCGAAGATAAGGACCCCCCAACGAGGGCCTGAGTTCGACGCCCGGCCTCTCCCGACCCGCGGCTACCACAGCCCGTCGGAGGCGGAAGTTTATTGAGTAGGGGGAAAAACACCACAGGAAGGGAAGAGGAGGCTTTGCCCTAGGACGCTTCCTACCCGCTCGGACTCGGGAAATTCCTGGCGCCCGCGATGCAGAGCTGACGGCCTAAGAGGCGCTACCTCGGGCCAGCTCAGACCGCGAACTGAGCGGGAGGACCCGAGTGCGTCGCCTGGGCTTACAAAGTACTCGCGGTCGAGGGGTGCCGCCGGCGCCAATCACAACCGAGAGCCGCGTGAGTGGAGTGCGAGCCAGCCAATCAGAGGGCTGGAAGATGAGCTTCCCGTTCCGAACTCTTCCCTGTAGCCTCCGGACCCAGATCCCAAGACCTGAGTGCTGCAGGGTGAAAAGACGGAATGGTGCCCTGAAGATCGGTAGGATTGCTCGCTCCTGCAGTCGATGTTTTTAAGTAAATACTGTCGGTACTTATCCAGGAGGGAATACTGGCGGCCTTTTAGATGCTAAGTACAAAAAGGATCACAGAAAAGAGAGATTTAAGAGGCAGTAAATTCACTCTTCTAGGCCAGAAACTGTATTACAGAGATACAAACAAGACACTGATGGGTCAAGAAAAGACCCTGGGTCCTGAAACACCTCGGGTTCTGAGAGGCTTTGCCGAACCCTGTTTTATTGTCAGTTCTAAATAAAAAGCACCCCGTGAAGTAGTTCACATTTATATGATGGTTATCTCCTTGTAAAAAGAGAAAATTGAGAGGAAAGTAGAGTGACTTATCTAGGGTCACACGAAAGTATACACTGACAAAGCCAGAATTCTAGCCCAGAGTTCAGGGGTTTGCTCAGGATTTAATGCACTGTATAGGGCATTATAAAAATAACAACTTTGTCTCTGGACTCCACTCAAAAACAAGTTCCTCGCAGCTCTCCCCTCTGCTCTGTTGAGACAATGTGCTTCTCAGTCAGTGACAGCACACCATCATCGAAGCCCTTTCTAAGGGCATGGCCAGGATTTAGTTGCCATCCCAGAACTGAAAGTGTAAGTTAACTAACCTTAGAGAATAAATCTTTATATGCTAAATTCTAAGCCAATAGTGAATTTCCTGAAAATTCACTTGTATGAGGAGCACTTATCCTGCCTCCTTCTATGTAAACAACAGTTCTAGCTTTTTTTGTTTGTTTGCTTGTTTTTTGTACCAGGGATGGAACTCACGACCTCATGCTTACCAGGCAAGCGCTTGAGCCACTGAGCTAAATCCCTGGCAGTCCTAGCTTTTAGAAACTACATTTCTAGCCAGGCATGGTGGTGCAGAGCTATAATCCCAGGACTCAGGAGGCTGAGGCAGGAGGATCTCAGCGAGTTCAAGTCCAGTTTGAGCTACATAGTGAGACCCTGTCTCAAAAAAATAAAAATGAGGAAAACTACATTTCTTCGCCTGGGATTGTAGCTTAGTGGTAGAGCACTTGTCTACTGTGTGCAAGGCCCTGAGTTAGATCTCTTGCTCTGAGGAAAAAAATTCTACTCTCTTTCAAAGAGAGAAAGTCCTAAAACTCTGCCTTTCTCTTGCCAGATTAAAACTGGCCATCATTGGCCACCAGAAAGCAGCGTCACTGTTAAAGGTATTTTCTGCACAACTTCCAGCCTCTTTGCTTTTGGGACCCCTCTCTCTTCACACTTTAGCTATTTACTTCCACCTCTCATCACTCCCAGTTTCTGATATTTACTTAAGCAGGAAGTGCTGTACCCATGCTCCCACTCCTTTCTCATCAGACTGTTAGGTCTATCTTTGTTTATCCCCAGATTTACAGACAAGTTCTGCTCAACAAAAGATTGTATGGGACATTCTCCATGATCTCTTACATTAAGAATTAGTAGGCTCGTCAGTACGTTTTCTTTTATGGGTCAACCTGGGTCAATTCTTAGTCATCAGCCAGAGCTGTGGTTCTTGGATGTGTGGCAAGGAGGATTCAACTCTTACACAACGGAAAAAAAAGCAAAATGAATGTTATAGTACATGAATGACCATTTTATTGAGAGAATAGCTAAATTGAAGTTAATGAACTTGAGTGCTATCACATTTCCTAGGTTGTGAACATTCATGTAGAAACTAGTTTGAAATTTACTACCATTTTATTACGACCATAATAAAAAAAAAAAACAGCCAAAGTGTACTATTGCTGAGCACAAGGCCCCATGCTTAAGCTCTTTACCTCCATCATTTAATTCTCAAATCAAATCTTTGAGATAGATCCTGTCATTATAGTGGAGAAATCAAAGGGGTCAATAGAGGGCTTGAGACTCAGGAAACTCAGCAGCAGCAGCTGCTTAGCAAATAGCTTAGAAATGTCTCCATCTCTACCAGTGTGAACCAAGTGAATGTCAGCTCTGGAAGCATTCTTAATGGCTTTTAATTATCCTTGTTATATAATTGTTGCTGTAAATACATTTCATTTATAGTACTCCATTTTGCAGAAAAACATACAAAAAGTAGTACTGTTATTACCACAGGCAACAAGGTGTGACCTTGAGATAATTATTTCTGCCCATTGGAACCTCTGTCTTCTCATCTGTAAAATGAAGTGGTTGGACCAGATAAATTGTAGTTGTTTGCCATTCTAAAAAGACAGACTTAGCCAGCTTGACACACCACTGACATTAAATACCAAAATGAAATATGGAAAAATGGTCTATGTATTCAAATCCAGTAAGTATTTCAAGTCATTTTTGCACTAAGTCCTTAAATAGAAACTCTACACCTACTCAATAAAAAGCCAGAGCTAATCTTTCCCATCAAACGAGTAAAAGAAGTGATTGATTTAAAGGCTAATGAAACTAGCCAGACTTTCTCCCTCTATGACTTACCTCTATGCCTGAAATTTCTGTCTTCTTAGTGGCCTAAAGTAACATATTCTAGGCACTATTGACTTCTTATTCACTATCCACTCCCTTTTCCTCTTTTATTAATGGAGTTTCGTTTTTATTTTTATTTGCTCATTTTTTAGGTAACTACCTAAACTCCAGCTACAGAAGGGCAACTCAATTAACCTGAGTCAATCAGTAAATGGATTCCCAGAATCATAGAGACTTACAGTGCTTACCTTCTTCTTCCAAGCATTAAGAAGATTACACTTTCCCACAGCCACCCCAGACACCCCCTCCCTTGCAGTTGAGCTGGACCACGTGACTAGTTATAGCCGCTAGTCTATAGTGAGTTGTGAGTAGACTTGAGTGTCTTTACAAGGTGTGATAAAAATACAGGAAGTGCTGCTGTCAAGTGCCATCCAACAGAAAAGCGGGCTTGCAAAAACATTATGATGTGTTCTCATCCACCTTATTTACCAGATCTGGCATCATGTAACTTCTGACTCTTCCCCAATGTCAAAATGACCATAAAAAGTAACCATTTTGAATCACTTTGGGATATTCAGGTAACTTCAACAGAGCAACTTAAGGTGCTCACAAGAGGACTTCCAGAACTATTTCAAAGAGTGGCTAAAATGATGGGATAAGGGAGAGGGAGTATTTCAGGGAGATTGATGCGAATGTGTCTTTTACTGTGATAAATTTTAAACATTCAATGTATTTTTCGATCACATTTCCTATGTGTCACTTCCAGGTGGAGCACTTAATTGTCAGGGTAAGTCTTCACAGCGTGTACCCCTCCCCAGCCTCAGTACCAGTATTACTGAGATAGTCAAATCTCTCTTAGCCTAGGGTCCCCAACAAGCACAAAGAGGGGCAGCCCACACTACCCCACCACCTGCCCCCAGGTAGTTTGAGTAAATAATATACCTTCATTGTTTAACCACTGAGGTTTTGATGTGTTTTTTTACTGCATTGTAACCTTGAGTCCATGTTAAATCACACTAGCACATACTAGAATCAGAATATTCCTAGACTTTTCTAAAGAATATACCTGAAAACCATTATGTTCCTGGGGTAAATTGGCCCCATCAGACAGAGGGAAGGATTTTTTAGTTCTTTCTGAAGGAAGAGGGTTCTATCCTGCCAGGTCTGAATAAGTCAGTCTATAAACTGGTTTGCCGTAGTCCACAATATTGCAACCACAACAAGCACTAACATTAAAATGAAGTGAATATACTGAGAGTAGCATAGATAAAGAATAATCCTTCAAGATATGATTGAGCCAATGTTCATATTGTTCCTAAAGGGTACACTTCTTGGACTTTTAATTATACAAAATAATAGTTTTATTTGCCTATTCCTCGACAGCACTATAGGCAGTAACTACATTTTGTGTATCTTTAATGTCATCACAGTTTTTAGCACAGATCTAGTCCAAGAAGTCCTCAAAAATACTGGATGTGGTAAAATATTTTAAAATATAATAGCTCACACTGTTGGCTTCAGAAATAAAATAAATATTAACTATTACTGAGGGAGGGGGAGTAATTTCATTCAATCCATTCTTTTTAGATAAGGAGGTTAAGACTCAGAGGTATTACAAGATTTATTAAGTTCACATAACTTTGTTATGGCAGAACAGGGGTCAGGGAGTAGTAATTGCTCCACAATAAATTACCATCATTGCCAAGTGGTGCTTGTAATTCCAGAACTTGGAAGACTGAGTCAGAAGAATAACAGTGTTTGAGGCCAACAGGGCTACATAGCAAGACCCTGTCCCAAAAAAGAAAAAAAATCACCATCATTTCCAATTCAAGATAGAGAAGTATTGAGGCATTGTAAAAATTTGAAAATTAAAAGAGGTATAGTTTATTTACTAGCTGGGTCACCTTGAACAAGTTACTTAACCTCTATGAACTCTGATTTTTTTAATCTGTAAAATGGGACAATAAACTCTAGTCCATAGGGCTACAAGGAAAAAATGATTCCCTATATTAAAAGTACTTAGTGTAATCACTAACACATAATAAATAATCTGTAGCCCTCTTAAATGATGTTTATTCATATCTAACTCATTTTTATCCACTAGGATAGACCCCATTCTCCTTTACTATTCATTTCATTCAGGCCACTGACCTGAACACCTATATAGTTGTGTATAACTTCCTAGAGAAACTGCTCCTTTCATTCCCATATTGTTATCATGATGGCAACAAAAGGAGCTGCATTACTGCTACCCAGTTTTTGGCCATAACTAGTTGGTCAAGAGATAAAGCCATTCCTCCAGGATTTTTACACTTAGAAAGAGAGGTCATCTCAAGCCTAGAAAACACTGGGGAATATCCTTGAATATAGTTTTTGCCAAATGAAACCCATGCTGCATTGAAAAAATAAAAGTCAAAGGAAAGAGCTGGAGGCAGAACAGATCACTCATGGCTTTTTTAATCCAAAAATTCTCACCTCCAGGTTTTCTGGACCGGTGTTTGAATTTTTACCTTTCCTTCTCTTTAAACTTGCCTCTTACAATTCCCTGTATATTCCCAATTTATTCCACATTTGCTGCTTCCAGGTCACTTTATTTTAGATGCAATCAATACAATATTGTAATATACTCCTGTAAGTAGAAAATACGAGTGAAAACCCTGTATTTTTTATTTTACAGAGAATATAGCAGAATAAAACCAATCAAAACAAACCAGTGTAAGAGATACAGGACTTTAAAACATTATAAAATCAACAGTAGTTACCATAATGCTCCCTGATGTCTTCAAAATAGCTGCAGATAACTTCAGACATAGAATAAATCAAACAGAACAGATTACAATAGAAACAATAAAAACAAAACAATGGGTGTGATAAAGGACTTCAAAACAAACCAATAGTAAATCCAAAATTGCTACCATAATATATCTTACTATCCTTGAAATAGTTTCTCCTGCCATGAGATTTAACATAATCAAACAAAACAAAAGAGAATAAAACCCAACCCAACAAAACAATGGCAATGACATAGGACCTCAAAACAAGACCATACGGAATCAACAATGGTTACAACCCTCAAAAGGAGACCCCCACTAGATGACAAATTGCTTAGTGATACCCTCTGAACCTATAATTAGACCACTGGCCCTAGGCCTGCAATGTTAGTGAAACACCAAAGCATCACAAATACCCAATTGAGTTTCACCTCTATAGCTATCATCACAGCCTGTGCTTCTCCGGATAAGCCAGTCGCTTGTGGGTAGGGGGGATGGTATTTCTTGTCTGCCAGCCCTCACTCTGGAAGGGGCTGGGGTCTGGTTGCTCCCAGTCTGCCAGAAGCCCACATATAGCACTGGCTCCCAGACTGGGTTTGTTCGGTGCTGTGGCCATTGTTCTCTCTAAGCCCAGACCACGAATGGTGCTGACTTACGGGGAGAGGCATGGGTCTAGTTGTTCCCATTCTGCCAGAGGCCCCAAAACCTTTAGATTTATTATTTTCATTCATGTCCTGCATATCATTTAGGACTATGATAAACTTTATCAAAATGAATCAACAAATTCTTATCACTACTATATGTAAAGTACCTGTAAGAGTGACTTCAAATTACCTCCCTGTATCTACTCTGTCATCCTTCTATAATAACAGGCCCTGATTTCTTGATAATGTATTATAACTCAGCTAAAATCTTACATTTTCTAGTCGCCCTTGCAGTGATTAGCCACATGACCACATTTGGGTTACTGAACTCTAACCAGAAATGACTTACAAGGCATGTTAAAATTCCTTGAAAGGAAGGAAATACACCCATTTTTATCTTTCTCTCCACAATATTTCCTGTGACATGATGCCTGAAACCCTTCTGGCCATCTTGAATCTCAAGAAAGATAACCAGACCTTGGAGATGACAAACTTAATATGGAGTGGGAAGGAGCTACGTCCCTGACAATTTTGTGCCTCCATGCCAATCCTGGATTTATCTCTAAAATTATTTTATCTATCATCTAGGTTTTCTTTTACAGTGCACCGAATCTATTTCTGATACAATTAATGTAATGTAATGGTAATTCGGTAAATAATACTGAGTTGGATCATTAGTGCTCTACAAAAAAGAAAAATATCTTAAATGTAACAAATAGTACATTAGTAGGTTTAAAAACAAAAATAAAAGTATGGACTAGGGAAGGAAGGAATAGGTACAAGGTCAGAGGAGAAAATTCCATCCAGAAAATAATAATTTACCACTGTCAATATGTTACAAATATTGGTTCTAACAAGAGTAAACCTTGCTGAAGTCACCAAAGTTCCACCTTTCAACTTGAAATCTTATGAGTTCACCCAAGGAAAATTAGATTCTGAAGGGAAACACTAACCAAACCAAGAGAAGGCCAAAAGCCCAAAAGGTCTTCTTGAGGGCAGAGACTCTGCCTATCTGTCTTGACCACCACTATGTAACATGGTTATTGAATGAGTTAATTTTCATTATCATATAACTGTCAGCAGGAGCAAAAAAAGTAACCACTGGTTACTCAGGATCTTGTAGTTTCCATGGGAACACGGTCATATAAAGCCATGGTTCAAAATGTAGAGTCTAACTATGTTTGAATCTTTACTCCACCACTTAATACCTGTAAGACTTTGGGAATTTTTTTTTTCTTTTTGTACAACAGGGACTCACTATGTAGTTCTGTCTGGCCTTGAACTCAATATGTAAACCAGGCTGGCCTCTAACTTGCAACAATCCTCCTGCCTCAGCCTCTCGAGTGCTGGAATTACAGGTGTGTGTCACCCCACCCAACTGGAGAATTTTAATACCTCTTTCTGTTTCATGTTTTTATATCTGTAAAAGGGAAATAATAATATCTATCTCATAGGGTTGTTGCAAATATATAATGAATTGTTTATTACATGTAAGGCCTTTAAGAACAGAGCTTAACACAGAGTAAGTATGCAATAAATGTTGGCCATTTGTAGCTGTACCAAAACTGTAAGCTAAAGTAAGCCTTTGTGGACACTACTTTTTAAAATTTTATTTTAAAGATAGCAAAATCCAACAAAACATAACAGAATAAAGTCAATCAAAACAAAGCAGTAGAACTGGTACAGAACTTCAAAGCAAGATACTAGGAAAACATTAGCTACTATAGTATATCTTGTTATCTTCACAATATTTGACCATTCCATCAGGTATAGTAAAATCAAACCCAAAAACAAAACAATAAAACCAATCAAAACAGAATATGAAATAGAGCAAAAAAAAATTAATCAGGATAAAGCAAAACAATGAGAACAAGCCAGGCGTGGTGGCGCACACCTTTAATCCCAGCACTCGGGAGGCTGAGGTAGGTGGAGCATTGTGAGTTCAAGGCCGGCTTGGGCTACATAGTGCGTCAAAAAAGTAGAGCTGGGAGTTTAGCTCAGTGACTTAAGCGTCTGTCTGGCAGGTGTGAGGCTGTGAGTTCGATCCCCGGTGCCACAAAAAAAAAAAAAAACAATGAGAACAATATTGGGCCTCAAAGACAAGACAGAAGGAAATCCCCCGTATTTGCTACATTGCATACTGTCATCCTCCCAAGAGATGCTCAGACTGCCGGCCCCAGGCCTGCAAAATCAACCAAACAAGGCAAGCATTTAGTTGCTTTATGTACCTTAGCTGCTATCAACTTAGCTGGTCCTCCAAACCAGCAGGTTGCTTCCAGGGAAGCAGGGAGCGTTCTTGATTCTCAGCCCATGGGCCAGGTGCAGATCTTTATTTTCTTGGCGTCAGTGCCACTCATGCCACTCACCAAGAAGGTTGGCTAGTTGCCATCTGGTTGGATCCTCCCTGACCCAACATGGCCGGTTCTCAGGAGTCGCGGATCTTTCTCCTGTGGACACTATTTTTATTATCTGATATAAATCCAAAGTTAAGATAACATGAAAACAGAATCTAAGAAAGCTAAACAAAATAAGTAACTGGCAGTATTTCCTGAAACAAAGGCTAAATGTCATTTTAGTTCTAGAGTAAAGGTATAACACAATTGTTGATATTTAAAACAAGGAGTAAAGGTTCCGAAAACAACTCCCTGTAAATTGTGCTGACATGATTGACAAGGAGACTTGTTAACCCACATAGATAGAGATCAAGTGGAACTAACTTGTATTTATTTCAAGGTTGAACATTTAGTTTTAAATGCATTCCTAGGTTGTAGAATGTAGCTCAGTTTAGCATGCACAAGGCCCTGGATTTAATCCCCAGCACAATAATAATGAAAATAACAACAATAACAATAACAACAACAAAATACGCTTCATCCTTTGCCTCTAACATTTATGTGTCGAATGACTGAGAAGAACATACATTTTACTTGATTTCCTTAAAGTGTAAGAAACTAAGAATTTCTCAGTTTACTTCAAAGAAGGACTTTAATAAAACACAAGAACCAACACTTTGCAACCCAAGCACCAGTGAATACTGAGGCAATTGGAGATGTGCCCCTGCCATGTCTCCATTTCTCTCTCCTTTCTCACATGATTTCTGCTTGTCTCTCTCACTTCCATTCTTTATTTTACCTTTTGGTTTCTTATTGCTCATAATTTTGGTCCTTCGTTGTTATTGTTCTTGTTGCTTTATTATTGTTTTTGTCTTTTTGAGGCAGCATCTCCCTATGCAGTTCAGGCCTTGAGCTCAGTTTGTAGCTCAAACAGGTCTCAAACTTGCAATTATCCTCCTGCCTCAAGCTCCCGAGTGCTGGGATTACAGGCATCTACTACCACGCCCAGCCTTGCTTATAATTTTGGGTCTCTCATAATTTCATTTTCTTTAAGGCATCAGACACAATCTTAACTTGTGAATGCTCATAGTTTCATGGCTCACATTCCCCAAGGAAGAAAATCTTGGTGGGCTTGCATGTCTCTTTACTGAGCCATTATCACAGGTCTCTTGGCCTTGAGTCAGCTATTACTTCAAGGCACTGGGGGCTGCCAGTTCAACAATGAAAAAAATACAAGTGGCTGTGGGCATGAAAATGGCAAATCCTTTAGTATATTTCATTTACAAAACAAGCAAAATGTCCTAACAAAGAACCAGGGCCAGATGGAGTCACCACTGGCTTCCTAGTGTCTAGAATACCACAGTGCTTAATCCATGAGAGACATTTGACTAATTATTAATTGAACACATGAGTTGGGGATTTATCTCAGTGGCACAAGCACCTGCCAGGCAAGGGTGAGGTCATGAGTTTGATCCCCAATACCAAAAGAAAAAAAATTGATCGCATGAGTCAATGAATAAATGAATGAGGAAAATTAGTTTTATTGCAACAGAAAGTATTTAACTGAATAAAAGAAATATTTAATATTGTTAGATCCTGCAAATATTTTCCATGGAATTTTTATAGCTTTTAATGTATTTTTTGTATTTTTAATAGATATTTTAAAAATATCATAGACCTTATACACACTTATGTCCATATTCCTAAATTAAAGAAATCCAATTAACCTTGTCTTTCCTTTCATAGGAATATTCTTCATTTTTAAAATAAGGGCCTAATGTATGGAGGCCTTTCTCTTTTAATATTTTATGTGCCTCTGAGACATAAATGTGCTTGATTAGTTTTTTTCCACAACTCACAATGAATGAACTTGCCAGCTCCTGTCAGATAGATATGGTTTTGTGATCGATCATATTATTTTTTTTCACCAATTGGAGGTTGACCCAACAATTAATTCTAATATTTACAATCTGGATTTATCCAAAAAATCTAAGACATGAACAACATGAAGATGACTTTGAAATACTGATTTAAACTCTGTATGGTTATGATTCCTCATGACCTTGTATTTCATGTCCTTGACTATGTGTCAAGGCTGATATTTAGTAATAAGGTCAGAATTCTGGTTAGTGGCCTATTTTGATTGTCTGAGCTACTGTGAATATACAAAGAATGTCTTTGTCCCCACTGAGCTATGTCAGATAGCAACAGATAGCTTAATGAGGCTCTGATAAGCAGGTATGCACCCAGATAATTTTTATTTTTGTGGCAGGGAATATTTGTCCTTTCACTGTCTCCCAATTGCCCCTTACCACTTTACTCCCAAAAGCCCTGTGATGCATTTTACATTCATCAAGTGTTACACGCTGATAAAATGGGACAAATTTTTATAGGTAGAAGCTAACTTGGAGACATATCTATCTGTCTATCTATCTATCTATCTATCTATCTATCTATATGATTGTTTTAGGTATGAATCAGTCATGCTCTGATAGAGTAGTACAGACAATTTAGTGAACAGAGGTCTCTCCTATATTTATGATTCATAATTTTCCAAATTGATAGACACAGATCCTTATTAAACCTCTACAGTGTTTTGCATGAGAGAGGATATAATGCTTTTCTTATAGTCAAAATAAAATTGAATGAAGTATGACACATTTCCCCTAATATTCCTACAGTCTTCTCTAACTGCTAGGATCAGCGCTTTCTTGTCATAGAGCAGTACAAGCTGTATGCTTATTTCCCATCCTTCTTTGTAGTAAGGTTGAATCCTAATTCCTGGCTGATGGAATGTGGGCCGAAGTGATGTGAGTTACTTCCAAGCCTGATCATAAGTGCCCTGCAAGAACCTGTGACTCTTTCTTTCCCTGCCATGATGAATTTAGAGGGTACATATTCCAGATGGCCCAACTGTAAGACAGAAGTGACCTGGATTCTTAAGTGTCCACTAGGAGAAAAGCCGTTCTATAAGGATTAGACTGCGACATGGTCAAGAAAAAATCTTTATTGCAGTCACTAGTGTTAATTAACCAACTACTATACTGGCCAGGAGGATAATGAGAAGCCAAAATCCAACCCCTGGTTTAGTACCAATCCATGTGCCCTGGGCTGCATACCCCTCAAGGGGTGCCTTTTCTAATTCAAACATAGGTACCACATTAACTTACACCCGTTTGATAACCTTGTTTTTGTAATTCCCTCACTGTTTCTGTAATACCCTTCATCTCTTGCATTTCCTCACTAAAGAGCTGCCAGATTAATTCCTAAAACACAACTCTGATCTACATTTTCTGATCAGAAGCCTTCAGAAAGACCTCATTGCTTCATGCAGTAAACACAAAATCCTTAACATGGTCTCCTCCATTATTCACCTAACAGTACAAACAAATCCACCTAAACAGTATAATCATTATCTTTGTCTTTCCACACCTGTGTTCTCTATCTCATATCAATCTAGTTTATGGAAACATCATCTTTACTTATTCCAAGCATTTCCACAGCTCAGAATTTCGTCAAAGCCCTCAAGCCTTCTGCAAACACCTTTTTCTTTAGTGCCCTAATTAAAAGGGTAAACTTCCATCTTACATAAGGGTGCTTCTCTCTGCCTATTTGGGGACAAATGGGAGGTTTGTCTCACAGTTACTCCTAAATTAGTTTATTCTGCAGCATATTCTTCCATTGTAGTTCAGTAGCACCCCTCATTGGATTCCGTTTATATGCAGGATATCAACAGCAATTCATGATGAAGGAACAAAAAGATGAGGGAAAGACAGAAACATATCATGTATCTACTCTGTATCTATGTAGCTGTTAGAATTGCCAGATAAAACACAGACATCCAATTAAATTGGACTTTGAGAAAAATAGTGAATCATTTTTAGTATGTCCCAAATATTGCATGAAATGCTCTTAAGCTAAAAAATTGTTTGTTACTTTCTGAAACTCAAATATAATTTAGACGTCCTGTACAGTATTTCTTTGCTAAATTAGACAATACTAGTAGTAGGCCCCCTTTCGTTAAACTGTTTAATCTATGGCTCGGGTTAAAGAAGAACTCCTCCTGCTAGTGTATAACCTACCAGAAACATTGCCATTTTAAATAACATCCCCTCAACAGCAATGTTTTCCTTCTTATTATTCATGTGTCACAGTGATTTCTACATAACAACCTCTCATATGACAAAATAGCCTCTTGAAGTAAGGAATCTTATTCTTCATATTCTTTCACTGGCTGACTGGATCTTGCAGGCATCTTTCATGCACCAACTATCTACTTGCTACACTGACATTTCAGGAATTCAAAACCAGAAACAGCACCAGAAATTTTAAAGCAGATAAAAACGTCAGAGGAAAATGCCTTGGGGGATGTATAATAGCAAATCCTAGCACTTTTTCTGACTTGCATAATGAGCCATGGATTTTGTAATTTTGGTTTTGCACATATGTTTCCCAATATCTCACCCTGTCTTCCAGGGAATACTTGCGTGGGTTTTACCTGAGTATGTCACATGCTCATAAGAACACAGGCTATGTCTAGAAGTCATTCTTAAGATAGTTTGCTGGAGGAGTATCACCTTAAAACAAAAAAGCTACAGCATCCCTCCTTGGTAGTTATTTCACTCATCCATACACATGTGCCTATCTCCAATAGCAATTGAAAGTAACAAACTGGCCACAAATTTACATCTTATGAATTACATAGCCTTGCTGTCTGGCTCCTGTCCCCTAAGCTTCCTTAGTAGCTCCTCTGAAAGCCAAAAAGATAGTGGGGTAGATGAAACTGGTTAATTAAATGCCATAGAACGTGTGTAGGGTCATTAAAAACAAATGACCTTGTTTCTTCTCCTCTAGGGTCCTTAAAAGGAATTCAAGCACACATTGTGCTCCAGATGCCAATTAAGTTTCTAGTATGACAATTCTTTTCCAAAGAAATAAGCAATTAATCAGAGCCATGGAGGTGCCCTGTACTTTCCTGAGGTAATAGTAAGAAGAGTGAGTGGTCTGGCTTCTTTAAACTTAATCAGCTAGAGGTGGAGAAGATTTCCAAGACTTATTTGTGGAAATCTACCTTTTAGAAAAGTTCAGTTGCTTCATTGAATAAATAAATATGTATGCAGTTACAGCATTTTTAAAAAAACTAGAAGGCATGCACATAATAAAAAATTCAAAAGACTAGAAAAGGGCAAAAAAGAAAAAGTGAATCTCCCTTCCACACTGCCCCCCCAGTCCTCCTTCTTAGGCTGCAGTGTCACTAGTTGTACATTCTTCTAGATTTATTCTCTGACTACACAAATATTACAGTATTTTTCCATAATATAAATGTACTGTTATACACACTGCTTTTTCAATTCATTTTGTCTTTTATGAAATATACAGGTAAAAAGAATAAAATTATACATAATGATCTTTTTCTAAATTTAACACTATCCTTAAAAGCCTTTCTATATAATACTGTGCTTCAGTATTTTTCAATGTTATATCATATTATGCTACATGGATGTACCATTATTCAATCCAGTATTAATGTATTTTTACTTTTGTTATGGTGGAAGTTTCTTAGTTTTCCCTATTATGAGGATGGCTTCATGTATCATTCCACAAGTATGTACTGAACACCTGCCATGTTCAAGACACTATGTCTAGGCCTTGTGAAAAAAATAATGAAACTAAGAATATTCCTATGAATTTTCTTATCTTCAAATTATTTGATCATTTAACATGTGTGTTCTATTGGGTTTGTATTGTCCCTCCCAAGTTTGTAATTAAAAACTCCTTTATTGATTAAAATGCAAATCTTCTTTTCTAAATTTGTTATCTTATGGTAAAATGAGTGTTTGTAGTAGTAACTTTTTAATCTCTCACTGTAGGCACTATTTATTAGTTACTTTTGGAAAGACAAGCGTGCTGGATTCTAGAATCAAAGAATTTAAGAGATTTAAGAGACAGAAAAGATTTCTTTTCTTGCTTTCTTTTACCTTTCTTTCTCTCTCTTTTTTCTTTCTTTCTTTCTTTCTTTCTGTCTGTCTTTCTTTCTTTCTTTCTTTTTCTTCCTTCCGTGTTAAGAATGGAAACCAGGGACTCAGATGTACAAAGCAAGCATTCTATCACTGAACTATACCCCATCCCAAGAAGCAAAGATTAACCTTTTGATCAAATAGACCAACCTCTTCATTTTATAAATGAGGAAAAGTGAAGCCAAGAAGAGTACAAATAACTGACCTACGGTCATACTTTGGCCTTTTTTTTTTTTTTTAACACCAACTTGGTTCGATATTCTTTCCCATCCCCAATTTGAAAACTGAAACTTAGACTCTTTCCTGTGGCCATAATGGGATAGCAGGAACCTGAATTACCCTGCATATTAAAATCTTGAAAATTAAATAAAATAAATAAACAATAGTTTTCAGATATCGACAGTATGCTTGCAGTGATACTTGAAGAGACACAAATGTGCTGAGCTGATAATCACCCCAGCTTACTTCCTGGAGAGATTCCAGTCCACAGCACAGACAAGGGGACCCCAACAAAGCCTGCAGTTTGCCTGAATCAAGCAGACCAAGTGCAGAATTCAGGGAGGCTGAGACAGGCTTGAACTGGTTGGGTTTTTTACCAAAGAGGAGAAACTGCACAAAGGGAGTGTTCTGGAGATTTTCAGGGACCTGGACTGAGTCTAAATTGAGTATCTCAGTACTCACTGGTGAGGAAACTACCTGAGATGCAAGAGACACCTGAAAGAGCAAGTACTAATGGTAATCAGGAATGGCAATAGCTCAGATTCTCAGCCTCCTAAATGGAAAAACTGGGCTTTGGGTTATATACTAGAAAGTTATTGTTTCATGAAACCACATTAGCCCTAGATTAAAGTTGTTCTGTTTCTGCCCATCAGAGTTTAAATGTAAACCTTGAAAGGATCAAACTGTTTTCCAGGGATTTAAATTGCATCCCAGAACACAACTCAAAAATATTTAAAGGAATAAAAAGAAAATCTAGCCCCCAACAATGTGAAATTCACAGTACCTGGAATCCAATTAAAATGTGTCAGGCAAACAATGAAACAGGAAAATTAACCACAAAATCAGTAGAAACTGGCCCAGACGTGTCACAGGTGATAAAATTATTAGATAATGACACTAAAAACGTGTAACTGTTTAACTCCATATGTGCAAGAAAGTAGAGGAAACCATGAGCACATGAAGGGGAAAAAATATATATATATTTTTAAGGACATGAGTTAAACTTTTTAAATAAAAAATAAAATTTTTCAGATGAAAATTCAGAACTGCTATTGGAATTACAATTTTATAATTTTATAACCATAAATTTTATAATTTTCCCGTTATTTCTATCATTACCAACACCACAAATGTAAAACTCATAATTTTTTGTTCAGCTTAAAAATAGCCTTTTTCATATTAAAATCTCAAAATCACATAAAATGTGCATCCAAGCCAACAATATAGAAAAGCGTTTGCATAGTAAGAATATGTTAGCTGCAATTGCTATTGGTATTTATAAAGAATAGAAGCAGCAGACTTTTCTATATGCAAAACATATTAAGCCAAGCATAACTTCTATTCAGAAGAGTTTAAAGTCCAATGAAGAATGAAAAATTGGGTTCTGTGACTTCATTTTTAAGCTTGCTGCTTGCATAAATTAAGGAAAACTGTTTTTACAAGCATCGCTTGGATTTTGGAATAAAGATAGCAATTTTTAGACCATTGCCAAGATCAGTGATAGCAGTATTTCCAAAAATTTGTTAGTAAGCTGCAGATAAAAATCTAACCTAAAAAATGTAGGTAAGGAGAAGGGGAAAAATCAGACAAGAAGTAGAAGCAGAACCAAAGAAGAAGCCATCATGAAAAGTAGGAATGCTTTTAAAAATGTGAAGACTTTGTTTTATAAGTGTACATGAACCTCCTCAACAGAGGCTGCACTGGTGATTACATGAGAATGCGATTAAAATGCAGCTAGCAGTCTGCGTACCTCTGCCTGCAAGACACTGCACCAAACAAAGTACTATCCTTTTCCTTCAGAAACACAAACTACGATGCAAGAGATGGATGTAGAAATATAAATAGTTTTATCACAAGTCAGACGACAACTGTGGTAATGAAGACTTAACAGCTGAAGGAGTCCAGAGAAGTAAGAGCTTGGAGTAGAAAAACAGGAGAAATCTTCACATAAAATGTGACATTTCAACTGTGCTCTAAAAGATAATAGAAATTTTACAATACATAAAAGAAGATTAGATGGTTATTCTCCATTTAATTTCTCCCTCCCTAGCACAACTATTAATTCTCTGCTTCTCTGTGTCTTACGTTGTGACCAATACTCTGCCTGGCCTGGCCATCCTTGGTGGTTGACTAGCTTCATACTGAGTTTGGCCAAATAAAGATACAATGCTGGTTGGAGATAAGAAGGGAAGAGGAAAGAGAATGGAGTATTCTTTCACTGACTCTTGTGTGGTTCTGGCAGGGGTCTCAACACTGCACACAGCTCCTACTGATGACCCTTTTCCCATCCTTCACAAAGCTGTGAAAACGTTATTTCATTCCCTTGACATTTTGGACCTGGAGAAGGTTAAGTTCTTCCCACTTTGCTAGTCTCTGGGTACATCAACCACTCTTGTGGTTTTCTTCTATCCTGACCATATCTCTGTAAATAGTTCCTTCATATGAGCCATCTGAGTTGAAGCCAGTCCTAGTCAGAGAAAATATTTTAAGCAAAGACAAGAAGATACACATGATTGGAGAACCACATAATCGGAGAACTGTATTTCGGGGAATATAATAGCATTGGGAATCTAGGATAGAGGAAAATAGCTTTAGAGCCAAACTGTGAGAGCCTCACTAAGGAACTTGGACACTATTTTTGGGCAAGAGAAATCCATGGTGGCTATTGAATGGGTACCATAAGATCAGTGTTCCAGAAAGATCTTTCCATTAACACATGGAAAACAGAATAAAGAGAAAAGATATTGGAGGCAAGGAGGCCAAGAAAGAAATTGTTTTAATAAGGTCCTAAAAATGGAGCATTGATTGGTGATAGGGGAAATGGATTTGAAATAAGTCAGCAATAAAATCTACAGGGCTTGGCAAATTGAGAGGCAAAGCACAAGGGATTCCTTGTAAAGATGACTTCTAGGGCTCTAGCACAGGAGCAAGAGAAAACAGTGGGCCTATAAACACAGAGAAAGAGATTCTTCAAATCTGGGATGTAATGAGTTTGATTTGAACCAAATGAAGTGTTGAAAGTGAGGTACTGCAGAGCACTCAGACTGAGACTGCCTGCAAGGAGCTGGAAAATTCTGGCTTTATATTAGGAATAAGGTGAGAACTGAAAATTAAAAAAAAAAAAATTTCTGGATTTGTGGCTTTCAATCTCAGCAGCATGCAAGAATCACTTGGAAAGTAATGAAAATAATAATACCAGAACTCAGCCCAAGATCAATTAAATCCTATTCCTGGGTAAGACCAAAAATCTGATCTACTGGTGCATATCTATTCAGATTTAGTGGGATTTAATGTTTTTTTGTTTTTTTGTTTGTTTATTTGTTTTCAAGACAAAGTCTCACTTTGTAGTCTAGACTGTTCTTGAACTCACTATGTTGTCTGCACTGGGCTCAAACTCACAGGGATCCTCCTGTCTCAGCCTGAGATTATAGGCCTGCACCACTATGTCCGCTATGGGTTTGTATTTTCAAAGAGTCCCCTAGGTGATTCTTAGGAGCACACAGATTGAGAAACACGAATCCAGAGCAAAACAGAAGCAGCTAAACATGGACCTTTGAGGACACCAATATTTAAGGAATGGACAGGAAGATGATAAATAGCACAAAAAGTTAAAGTGGCAGATAAAGAAAAAGGTAATAAAGAGAATTTTATTAACAGAGTAAGTAATCATATCACATGCCACAGACATGTAGAAGAATACATGGAGACCACTGTGTGGTAGATAGGAAGTGATTACTGATTTTGGAAAAGCAGTGTTAGTAGCTATAGAATCCAGGATGCAATTGGCCAGGAGTCAGAGGGAGTGTAGATTACTGTTTCAAGAAGTTTGGTGTAACAAGTAGGTTTCTTAACTACTTTCTTCATTTCTCGGACAAAATACCAAACAACCAAAACTTAATGAAGAGCAGGTATATGTGGGCTCAGTTTGAAGAGGTTTCAGTCCATAGTCAGCTGGCTCCAAGGCAGGGTGGCATGGCAGAGGTACATGGCAGAGGAGATGCAACTAGTGGCATAGTGGCATGAAGCAGAGCACATGGAGGGAGGGGGAGGGAGACACACCCTTCCAGGCCACATCCCCAGTGCCCCACTTCCTCCAACCAGGCTTCACCTTCCAAATCACATTTAGCTATAAACCCACCAGTGGACTCATCCACCGATGAGGATCACATCCCCATGATCCAGTCTCTCGAAAGCCCCAGAGTATATCAGGAAACCTTGGGGAGACATCTAGATATAAAACATAACAGTAGAAGAAAACAGTAACTTATGAAGAAAAACAGTGGAAGGTTTAAGGAACTTTAACTGAGTATATTAGATGATTGAGGGTAGGAAACATCAAAAGAAAGAAAGAAAATGCACAGCAGAAAGGGGGTTATTATAAGAGCAGAACCCCAGAGGAAGCCAGAGTGGGTGGCCTCATGCCATCAGTGGAGTAAATAGTAGAGGAGGACTACCAAAGAGACACGCATTAAGTAGAGGAAAGTTAAAGGAGTTCAAATCATTTTTCTTAGAAAGAGAGAGAAGGTATGAATGACTACCTGCAGCAAAGAAGCGAGAAGAAAGAGGGAAGAGGCAAAGAACACCTATGGACAGGTGCCAGGCACCATGCTGAAGATTTCCCAGTTTATCACATTTGGTGATTAAATGTGCTTTTCAAGGACAAAGGTTGTCAAATGGGATAAGAATAGAAGATTAGGCCTACTCTGCCCAATTTCAGCCATCTAGTCACCTTGCTCCTCTGGTACCATTACTAATTAATGGCCCTTTAAAGCTTGGCCTGCATTTAAATGCTCATTTCTGGCTGACTGGGAAGAGATTTCAGTAATGATAATATTTCCTTAGTTTAGTATAAAAGGAAGAGCTGCAGAAGATCATTTAAGAAAGAGAAGAGGCCTATTATCAAGAATGCTCCATTAGTGAGGGAAAAGGGAGATGGGGCTTCAAAAAGATGGTGCTTAATGGTCCAAGTTAATGGCAATCAATAAATATTTAGGAAGTAGATTGAGCCTGCATATTTTTAAGTTCCTCTTTTAAATGTAAAAAAAAAAAATGTAACTTTCGATTGCAAATCTGCCAAGAACTCTGTCACTTCTTTCAGTAATGCCTGGGCAAGTATGTGAGCCCAGTGGATGCCAGCTGAGGACTGAGCCATCCCATATTGCCAGGCCCTCCCATTATTGTCTGTATTATAGGCAAGCAGGCCAGTAAACGAGATGGCTTCTGTTGTAGTCAGGGATTTCAAGGAAAACAAGACAATAAATACAGGACACATTATTTATAGTATTATTTATAATGGTCACCCAAGGAGTCAAATACAAAGAAAGTGCAGGAAATCAATCTACTAAAGACATCACACTAAAGACCTAGAAAATCCAACTGAGGGCCTGGATTTCATGGCAATATCCTGCATGAGTGCAGCTGAAGACCTAGAGCCCATGACAATGCCTCCCATGAGTCCAACTCTAGAGGCCTAGAGCCCATGACAATGACTCATGCAGGTCTGTTTCATGGATCTGCACTGGGAAGACCCAGCGGTAGAGGCCAGGAAGTCTGTGCCAGCAGGATGAAGAATCTGTGCCAGTAGACTGAGGGATCTGCAATAGAGCCAGGAAGCAATGCTCAAAGAAAGGACCAGAGCTCCCCGGAAAAGCGCCACAGCCATTCTCAGCAACGAAGAGGTTCCGAACTCCTCCGATGATGAGAACAGCTGAATTCATTTCAGGAAGCCAGTGTGACAAGCTTCTCCTGGTTATTGAACAGCACACATCTTCCCCTACGAAGCCAGGAAGTGATGTTCAAAGTGAGGACCAGAGCTCCCCCAAAGTGAACCACAGCCATTCTCAGCAACAAGGTCCCAGGCTCCTTTGACAATGAGAGCCAAGTTCATATCACAATAGAAACTCAGCAAGCTCCTCCAGGACAACCCACAGCAACAGGAAAACCAACAGCACCACACAACAACTCTCCCTCTCCAGGTCCCCTTTTTATGCTGACAACAATCCTCAAGTGAGCCATTTACAGTTAGCACCATGCTGATTCAGTTCATCTGGTGTTTAAGTTGACCATCAGTTTTCAATCCATCACAGCTTCCTATTTTCAAGATGGAAAGTGAGAACCTATAAATGAAAAATTTGTGACACTGACTGTCCTTTTCTCTGGGAAACACTTTGCAGAATTGGGATTAATAATTTAGAAGTAGCTATCATGGATGTCCTTCACTGACATCTAAATAAAACAAGTTGGAGAGTGGGGATAGCTGCAAGGAAAGGCAAGAAACCTGACCAGTTTGCCTGAATGAGTCTTGGGGGACCCCAGTGAAAGGATCCTTCAGGCTGGCTGAAATCCAGTAGGAGTGGAACTGGAGACAGAGTTGTAGAAGGCCAGTCAAGGTTGAGATAAAAGCATGGTAGCACACCTACTAGTCTCTCCACAGCTTCACTATTAAGCTACTATAAACTGTTTCCAAAACCATCACTGGGTCCCTTGCCACAGGCTGCTGAGTCATGTTTCTACATAATCACATTATTCTATCCAGCCAATATATTATTTATGCCTAGCCTCCTGCTGTGGTTTGAATGTGTTCTGTCCAAAATTCATGTTGCAACTTATCCCCATTGTGATAGTATTAAGAGGTGGGCCCTTTGGGAAAGTGATTAAATTATAGGACTCCACCTTCATGAATATGTTAGTGCCTTACAAAAGGACTGGAAGAAACTATCATAGGTCTTTTTTATCCTTCTATCTTGCTCCATGTAAGGACCCATTATTCACCTCGTCTGTCACGTGAGAATGGAAAAGAAGGCCTTCACCAGCCACCAAATTATGGCACCTTAATTTTGAAGCCCCTAGCCTCCTGAACTGTGAGAAATACATTTCTATTGTTTATATACTATCCAGTTTGTGGTACAATATTTTGCTATAGCAGGACAAGCAGGCTAAAAAACTTACTTAAAAAAAAAACAGATTTGAGGTGACCAAGTCTCCTCTTTTGAACCCAGAACAGTTGTTTTAAGTTAATTTGGAGACTGGATTCTGTTTTATATCACTCACCACTACAGTCTCAGTTCCAAGTAGTGCTTGGCACATAAGGAAGTTGGTACTCACTATGTATTAAGGGTTTGGACGTTGCCTGTATGATGCTGCTTTATCCTGTTTTGACATGGTATTTTTATTTAAAACCCCCTTATAATGTGTTTTTTAAGGTACTACAGTATTTTTTTCATAATTCTTTACATGAAATAGTCAAAGAACATTTGTTGCTATAAGATGAGTCATTATATAGACACACAGATGTTTTCCTAATCTTCCAATATACTTGTTTTGCTTATACTCCTGGAAGTGGTTTAACACAGGTGTACTGAGGAGGTATATTCTAAAGCTCCATTTCTGTCTTCTTTTTCCTAAATAAATAGCTTTCAAGTGAAATTGTTACTGCTAGAAGACCTTCAGAGGTGAAACCGCCTGACATTTACTTAATGTGTTTCTTTAGGAAGCCGCCATTTCTCTCGTATGTTCTTCTTCCTTACACCCTAGGCAGATAGAAACAAGGCAAACATTTTCATTTCATCTCCTTTCGAAAAGGTCAAAATGATGACAAAATCAGTAAGAGAACCCACACCTTTGGCTTTATCACAGATTTCATGTTTTATCCCCTGGCTCTCTGTTCCTGGTGACTGGGATTATAGAAAATTGGCCTGAAACAAATATCAGTTATCTCTCAGTCTTTTCCTTAACAACTCATCTTCTTAATTCATGGCCATACTATCTTGACAGGGTGTCTCCTAAACTATAACAAGAATTTTAGACTTCATTTTACATAGGCTCTTTCATATAGTAACTCTACTACAAAATGCTTTGCCAATTTAAGTGTTGTAGAATTACAAGCAGTGCTTCTGAGTTAAATAACAGCTGATACTAATAATTAGCTAAATTTATTGTCTAGTAGAACTGTCACAGCTGAGGCATCTCTCCCTCCCACCCCTCAACTCCCTGTCTTTTCCTCCCCACTCCTCTTTTGGCAACAGCAACTGAGTAAAGTGCTGAGATTGTCACATTAGTCATCATGGAGTCAAGTCACTTCCTTGACTCTGTAGTTTTAGTACCTTATGATATCAAAAATTTCCATCCAGGCCGGGGATTTAGCTCAGCAGCACAAGTGCCTGCCTGGCAAGTGCAAGGCCGTGAGTTCAATCCCTGCTACCAAAAAAACAAACAAACAAACAAAAAAACTTCCAACCGTATTAAAGTTCCATCAACCCATTGTTGTTTAATTTCACAACTGCTTCTCCTGATGTCATACACTTGATGGGAGGGGCCAACTACGATAGATTCAAATCTCTTGAGAATTTGTAATACACTCAGAAATACTCTTGCTTTTTATAAAACATTGACAGTTACATCTCTGCACGGTAATCTTGTAAACAACATTCTTGTCTCCACTTAAACCAAGGGATTAGAAATCAAATACATCAACAAGATCATACTGGAGTCACATGGTAGAAATTGGGAATGATTCTCTTTCCAGTGTCCATGAATGGTAGCTTAACTGGGATACTCTGGGCTCACCAACAACTAGAAAGAATTCAAGAACGTTATTACATGAAACTTTTAAAAACTCATGCAGCTTTAGCCAGCCATGGTGGCACACTGTAGTCCCAGCAATTCAGGAAGCTGAAACAGGATTGATTCAGCACACAAGTTCAAGTCCATCTTGGAAAACATAACAAGACCTTGTCAACAACAAAAAAAGTAAAATTCTATGCAGCTTGGATTTAACACAGAATATTCATTTTATCATGTGTTTGAATCTCTCATCTTTCCATTTATAGACCTGTAGGCTCTAAGAGCAGGAATGTGGGCTTTTTTTTTTTTTAAACAACTGAAAACCTAGTGACCAAATTCTCTGGAGCCACAAAAGTTGTTCCTTCAAGATAGTCTCTGGGGAACCAGAAGCAGTTTGAGCTTAGAGGCTTTTTATGTGAGTCTGCTGCAGCATGTAGGGTAATCTTCAGTGACCTCTATGCTTTGATAGAACCACCAATTTACCTGAATGAAATGTGTTTCAATAACACTCCATGCTGGGGAGGGGCCCCTGAACAGGAAACAGCAGTAACATTTTATGCACCTTTTAGTATTGCATAAAAGTGATTAACTAGCAATTTATTACTAGATTAAGATATCAAAACAATTAAAATGAACATAAAAATCTAATATTCCCAGACTTGTCTGGGTCACTTGAGAGTGACAGGCATAGATATCCATCTTTCTCTTCCTTGAGTCTTCCTAAGTACTCATTTCTTTCTCTAGTACCTCCCTACACTGAGGTGACAAAGAAGCTCTGGTCGGAGTCCAAAAGAGTTTGGAAGCAGCGCTGGGAACTGAACACAGCACCTCCATGCTGAGCTATTTCCCCATCACAGCACCTTGCTTTTTTTTTTTTTTTTAAAGAGACATAGTCTCACTAAGTCACTAAGATACCCAGGCTTGGCCCAAACTTCCAGTCTTCCTGTATCATTCTCCCAGAGTGCCAGGATTACAGGTGTGCTCCACCACATGCAGCTTGTGGTAGAGCTCTTACCCGGCATAAAGGAGGAGTCCTTGGGTTCTATCCCCAGAACTTGGAGGGGAAAATCAGTGCTCTTTAACTGTGGACATAGCCAAGACAGATTTCTAGTTCTTGACTTTACACTACCACATAGTTTTCTCGATTTTATTTGACTGGTATTAACATGGTAGTTTACTTCATTATCCCAGGAAACTCGCTGCCTTCCCAGTACCAATATCCTGTAATATCTGCTGAGAGATAATAAATTGTGGAACACCATGTTTGGAAAGTAAAATTAGAAATTTCTTTCTGCACAAAGCTCTTTGGCTTTTACCCTGTTTTCCACAATGAATAGAGACCTTTGATATTCTTTTTCTTTCTTTTCTTTGTGTTCCATTTTGAGAGGAGGGGTCTTGCTCTATTGCACAGGCTGGACTGATACTGATGGTTGCAAGTGATCCTTCTTCCTCAGCTTCCCTAACAGCTGGGACTACAAGTGCATACTATTGCATCCACATTGACCATCTTGATTCATAACTCAAAGAGGGTCTGCATCTTTCTCAAAGAGGCAGCATCTGACAAATGTGAGTTTTGTCAGAATGCTAGTGGCACCACTTACTTTCTGCAAGAATTCTACATCTATAAAATGGGGCCAAGGCTAGCGAGACCTAAGAATACTCCTGATCCACTTACACTACACATTTCCATTTCTTGATTGGGTGATTATCAGCTTTAATTTTATGGCCTCCAATATTTGCTACATGTAACAACTAATTCAATTACAACAATCTGAATTTTTTGAAGTGATCAGACGATCTGAAATTTCCTGAGGTCCTCTCATAGGGTGTGCCAACGGAAACTGGGCAAAGACCAGGACTTGGTACTCCTTGTTCTCCACATAAAAAATGCCTCTGGGCATTTATTTATTAGTGACTTATGAGCCTTTGTAAACCAATTATCATGTGCAAACAGCACTTACTGCAAAGCAATAAAAAAATAGTAAACTCTCTCCTTATCTAAATTAATTGCTCTCAGCCACAGACATGCAGGGAATGGTTAGCTTTAAAACTCACGTGGTTAAGATTAAAGATATATAGGCACACTAGTTCAGCCCTCCTTGGGAACCTAGAAGTGCCAAAACACCATGTCAGGCAGGCCAAAGAACTCACATCAGGGTCACCTTTGGTCTTGTGTTGGGGGAGGAGGAAAAAAGGGAGAATAAAATCAGAAAAATTCAGGGTTTATCTGAGCATCCTTTTCCCCAGACAGTAGAATACACAACATATGAGAGGCAATTTCTCTTCTAGGTGTATTAGCCAATAAAATAAAGGGGAAGAACATTTTAGCCCAGTTAGACATGGCAGACTGAACAGCCACTGTTATCTTTAGTTTCACAAAACTTTTCAGCAAAGTTTTTCAAAGGCTGAAACTTAAACTATAAGAAAAACAAATCAATTGTTTTCAGAATCCCAGAGAGATTGAGATATTGGGATAACTGGCTTTTCCAAAGATGGGATTCCTGAGCAGGTCTGAAAACAGGAGGACAGGTTTAAAGTTTGTTTAAAAAAAAAATTATTTAGATTATTTGCACTTTCTCCCAGCTCTTCCTGGCAGACAACTGCCCCTCCCCTTTCCTCTAGTATTATATTCAGGAGAGAGAGACTTGGGATAACTGGGAGAAAGGGAGGTGGCATTGAAAATAGTCTGTGCACTGCTCCCTTCCCAGAAGTGACTTGTGGCACAATAGCAACTTTGTTTATAGCCCTAAAGGGCAAATTCAAGGATTTTTCTATGAGAACACTGAAAAGCTGAAAAAATTGGGGTTCCACACAGTTACCTGTAAGGAAATCATTAGTTTCTAAGACTAGGGTAACTAGATTTAGAAAGTTAAAACAGAAGATGCCCAGGAATAATTTCTTAGAAAAAATATGTTCTATGCATTAGTTGGAATATACAAAAATTATTATTCATCTGAAATTCACATTTAACTGGTTATCTATATTTTATTTGGCATCTCTCTCTACCACCCCAAATTTTCTAATCAGTGCCTGATTCTTATACAAGAACTACCATCAAGGGCAGGGGATTTAGCTCAGTGGCTCGAGTGCTTACCTGGTAAGCACAAGGTCGTGAGTTCGATCCCTGGTACCAAAATAAGAAAAAAGGAAAGAAAGAAAGAAAGAAAGAAAGAAAGAAAGAAAGAAAGAAAGAAAGAAAGAAAGAGAATTACCACCAAGTATGTGAGGAAAGTCTCTGATGAGACACACAAAGGCTTCAAGGTACTCCCAAGGACTAAACCTAGGACAAACTGAGGGTCCAAACACACAAGTTAAAAGTCCAGTGAGGAATGAGATATTGGCAGTTTCAAAGTAACTCCCCACTAAATGCTCATTGAGCATGAAATAACTGATTTGTGATTTTCTAAAGTGTCAAGATCATGTAATTCAGAGACTGAGCAACTCTTTTAGACTGCAGACATCTACAGACATTGAGACAACTGTCAAAACTTGAATGGGACCTAAGCATTGGAGAAGAGTAATGCATCAATATTAATATCTTAATTTTTTTCATAGCCATTTTTGGTTTTCATGGGTTATGTCCTTGAAGAATAAAATATACACTAAAATTTGGAGTGTGAAAGGGCATCAGATTAACAATTCATTCTCAAATAGTTTTGGGGGGAATGTTCTGTACACTATAGTTACATCTTTTCTTGAAATACAAGATTGTTTTATGAGAAATCAGAATATTCTGCCCCAAAATATGCCACTTTGTCATAAGGATTATTTGAATTGAAGACAACTGAGACACAGCACACAAATCTTTTTATCCACTTCTCCCAAACACCAATTTGCCTAAAAAAAGGCTTAGACTCAATCAACAGAGTCTTAGTGGTGCAGAGAGGTGCATGTTGTAATCTACACAGCAACTCTTACTAAAACAAGCCTTATCCTCCATTAGTTTCCTCCATGTTTTAACCTTCCACAGTTTGCAGCCCCTAAACAGCTAAAATCTCTTTTCCTGTGTATGATCACTTCTCCACATACTGTACTTTGTTGTTCAGATGCTGCATAAGTCCCAGATTCCAACCACTCCCTTTGAATTACTCACCACTGAATTTCGACCAGGTGTGTGCAGACCATACATGTCAATAAACTTTGTTTGCTTTTCTCTTGTGATTCTGTCTTTGTCAGTTTAATTTCTGGGGCTCCAACTAGAGAACCTAAGAGGGTGGGGGAAGGAAGATGTTTTTTTCTTTTTTTCTCTCCCCTATAATTTCAAAGCATATAAATAAAAAAAAAATACATCATACAGTTGTGACTAAATGCGCTAATACAGGCTATGTGTGCTCTAAAGCAGTGGTTTTCTGCCATTTGGATTTCATGTTCCAATAAAACTTTTTTCTTAATGGGAGGAACACCATAGTTATGATCTTTTTACTTAGCCATATTAAAAGAATGACATTAAGAAGAATAAGATTATCATCAATTATTATCATTATTATTAGCATCATTTCAGAAGAGGTTATTTCTGTGAGGAGAATTTTGCTTAGGTGCCATCTCAAGAGATGAAAATTCAATACATTTGCCTTTAAGAAAAGCTCAGTTCATCATCTTCATTCTCATCATTTTGCCTTGGTACCAACCTGTGAAAACATGAGCCAGGCAGGCTACATCTCCCCATTTGAGGCCCAGTCTTTATTTTTTCCTTGCCCATTCACCTACCCTTTAATGGCTACTGTCCAAGATGGTGGCCATTATCCACATGTGACTATCAGGCACTTAAAAAGTGATTTCTTCATTATAAGATGAAACATTGCAAGATATACATGTAAAATATATGCTGGATTTCAAAAGTATAGTATGAAAAAATGTAAAATAGCTCAATAATTTTTACATTGATTATTTATGTGAAATTAAAAGGAAAAATCATAATAAATCAGCATTGGAAGTTTGGGTTGTTTTTTGTTTTGTTTCTTGTTTTTTTTTTTTTTTTTTTTTTTGAGTCAGGGTCTCACTATGTAGTCCAGGCTGGCCTCAAACTCACAATGATCCTCCTGCCTCAGCCTCCCAATTGCTGGGATTACATCATGAACCACCACATCAGCAACATAGAAAGAACTTTTCAAAATAAAGTAAGGAGGGCTGTATAGCTCAGTAACATAAGCGTCTTCCTGGCAAGTGCAAGGTTGTAAGTTTGGTTCCCAGTACCCCACCTCAAAAAAAGAAATGAAGTCAGGAAACTATAAGGGAGTAGAATTTATGCACAACTCCTGCAACAGTCTAGATCTGTGAACTTTGGTTACCTTTTAACTGCAAGTATCTAAAATGGATAATTACATCTTGCCCAGAGAGTTAGGATACTTATCAATTGTTTATCAGCTCTTGTTTTATGGATATTTTTATAAGCAAGACATTGTTTTCTTTATCTTTTATTGGTCATATTGCCCCCATCACACTGCCACTGTTCAAAACTACAACAGAAGTTTTTCTACAAAAGAATTTTTTCTGCCTTACAGTAAATCAACACTGTTTGCTGAAGAAGTTCCCACTTTCCTTGCCTTCTAGAGATCACTGATTCAGAGGTATTCAAACATGCGTCTCCTGAATTGCAGTTCCTATGACACCCAAATAAAGTCCTTTTTTAATTTTGTAGTTTCTGAATTTTATGACCAGTTAAAACAATAATATTTGGGGCCTACTGGGTTAAGCATATCATATTATTAAAATTAACTGCCTTTACTTTCTTAAATCTAAGTACAAGAAAATTTAAAACGATGTATGCAGCTTACATTATATTTCCACTAAACATTGTTCTAAAGATAATTTCTTTCCAAGATCAGTTTGCAAACTTTGATTATAAAAAGTTGGGAGAGGAAGACAATTGAGATTAGAAACGTGGAAAGAAAGAGAAAGGGTGAATAAAGAGAAGGCATACAAGCTGGGCGTGGTGGCGCACGCCTTTAATCCCAGCACTCGGGAGGCTGAGGTAGGAGGAGTGTTGTGAGTTTGAGGCCTGCTTGGGCTACAACATGAGCACAAGGCTGGCCTAAACTACATAGTGTGACTCTGCCTCAAAAATATAGGACTGGGAGTTTGGCTCAGTGACTTACGCACCTGACTGGTAGACACAAGGTTGTGAGTCCAATCCCCAGTGCCACCAAAAAAAAAAAAAAAAAAAAAAAAAAAAAAAAAAAAAAAAAAGAGAGAGAGAGAGAGAGAGAGAGAGAGAGAAGGCATATACATGATATACATGACCTGAATACTGGAGACCATTTTGGGGATTTGGTGGTATAACTCCATGCAGATTAAGGGAAAGGAATTTAAGAAGTGTCCTCCAGGTGATGAATCGGATGCCCCATATTGCTCTTTTAGAGATCTGCATCTCTAAAGATTGAAATGTATGTTTCATACCTTCTTGGCTTCTGGAATACCTTCTTTAATTATGATTTTAGGAAACAGCCTTCCAAAGACCTCAGGAGTTACTTGAGATACTTTATTACTCTAAATATTTATTAAGTTAGTCCACACAGCTTTTTAGGATTTCCCCTCCTATGCTTTTATCTTTTTCTACTGTTTCAAATGGGGCCTAGGGTAACAAAACAAAGGCAAGTTGTTCAGTACTAGGAGGACCTCTCTACGTTCCCAGCTTACCCAGCCCCACTCATCTCCTGCCTGGATGGACCTGGCCTGCCATTCCTGTGGGGTTGATGGGGAATGATGGCCACATACTATTGAAGAGCTCATCCTTATTGAGGATTTCTCACCCACTTTCCCTTCTTAAAGATGAGGACTCACTTGTTTCTTTCTTTCTTTTTTTTTTAATTTTATTTAAAAGAAAATAGACACAGAAGATAGAAACAAAAAGCATGAAAGACAAACAACAACAACGACAGATCTGATACAATTACACTGTAGGTTTACACTCTGAGGTGGTTGAAGTTTGACAGTAGTTACAATATTACATATCGTTACCTTCATAGGGGTTGATCATATTGACAGACATAGA